>QKWP01002526.1:0-53273 GCA_003550325.1 Gigaspora rosea | reverse complement strand
AAAAAAAAAAAAAAAATTTAAGTAGTATATAAGGATGTTAAATGTTCGGTCTGAACTTAATCATGCGAGGTTGTTTAATGCAATGCGATGTGTGGCATATATGTATAACTTCACGTTTAGTATCTATTTAAATTTTCACGAGATATTAGTGAAGTCGAATTGGAGTTGACTTTAAACAACTTGACTCTAACTGACTTGAAAACCAACTAAACTGAACTGTTTAATATCCTTATATATAATATGTATAAATATTATATATATATATGCTATATATAAACCCTATCAAGAACCTAAAAACCTAAGTTCCAAAATTGGAACCTGGTTTTTAAAAACCAGGTTCCAAAACTAGGTTCCTAGGTTCGGAACCTAGGAACTTTACCAACCCTACACAAAGGGTAGTTTCATAAGCAAAATTATGAACCATAGACGATTTTTTAAAAGATCGCTATTTTTTTTCAATTTCACATTACACCTGATCCTGCAATCTGATTGGTTTATTAGATGGATGTGTTACAATGTACATGCGCTAAATTACATAAACCTAATTTAAAAATAAGCTATTCATATTTTTTCATGTAATTTTTTGCTTAAAAAAGATAGCTTATTTCAAAAATATATTAAGGGCACTAACATTTATTACCTAATATCCATTTACTATAGGGGCTTACCTATAGATAGCGGTGAAATTCATTTTAATTTTTTTTAATTTCAACAATAATTTCAACAAAAATTTCAATATTTTAATATTTTTATAAATTAATTATAAAACAACTATTGTATTTGATTAAGTTTAGTTTTAATTAATATTTTATAGTAAAAAATTAATTTCACCAATTTCACCAATTTTAACATCAAATAATTTCAACAATTTCAACAAAAATTTTCATTAAAAAGAGTAATTTCACCACCATCTATAGGCTTACCTCCCACCCCCAAGTAATATCTATAAATAGAATTTTAGCCAATCAAATTTAACTAAGATAAGATTTTTCTTGACCCCACCCCTAAAATATTATCTAATAAATATTAGCGCCCTAATTGTACTTATAACTTTATTTTGTATTTGTAAAATAAAATATAAAATAAATATTAAAATTAAATTATACAATTTAAATATTAAAGTAAAAAATAAAAAAATCTGAATCTTAAATAAAAAGTATTAAAAAAATTTAAAGTTAGCTTTGTGCTAGATCTACAAATATAAAAAAACTATTTTTATTAGTTATATAATATGTCATATAAAAATTTTTATATATAAAATTATGGAAAAATAAATTTGTCGCACCCATGACATGTTGCACCGCCTGCTTAGACCAATCAAATTGTACAATTTTATAGGCAAAAAATTTTATTTTTTAAAAATTTAAAATTTTACTTAATAAAGTATAAAATACATATAAAATAGCATGTTATATAAATAAAATTTTATTCTGAACAACTTTTTCTAAGTCATAAAGATAGGTTGTCTTAGTAAAAAAAATGTTTTTTAAGAAAAATCAAAAATTTCCAAAGTTAGCACATATAAACCTTTTTTTTGCTAAAATAATTTACCTTTTCAACTTAGAAAAAGTTATTTAGTATAAAATTTTACATGTAATACTTAAATATGAATATAGATTATATTAGTAAAAAAAAAGTTTTATATGTGCTAACGTTCGAAATTTTTGATTTTTTTTATAAAGCATTTTTTTTACTAAAACAATCTATTTTATAACTTAGAAAAAGTTGTTCAGAATAAATTTTACATTATATGTTTTAATATCGCTTATTTATTTTTACATTTTATTAGTAAAATTCTTAATTTTTAAAACTTAAAATTTTTTGTCTACAAAATCGTATGATTTGATTGGTCAGAATTAGGGATGCGACATATTGCAGGTGCGACAAATTTCTAATCCTTAAAATTATAATGAAAGTATTTATTAATATTGTGCACTGTGCATAGCTATGCACACTATAGTAACAAATACAAAACAATAATTAGGATTAGAGTTAGGGTTATAGTTAAAATTAGAATTAGAGTTAGATTAGAGTTAGATATAGAGTTAGAATTAAATTTAAAAATTAAAGTAATATTATGAGAAATATTTTTTGTTAAAAATGCAACTGTAGTTAGTATAATAAAATTTTGAGAATACAACAGATATTATTCTAGTAAAATTTTAAAAACATAAAGAGGTGCATAGCTGTGTATATGCATATTTTACATCAGCAAATTTTATATATAGATATATATCGATTACTAACCGGTCAGATATATATCGATACTAAATACCCCTGCTGATTTCTATCGATAGTGATAGTAATCGATATATATCTGATATAGATATTAATCAATATATATCTTATTAGATATATATCGATTACTATCTATATTAGATATATATCGATTACTATTACTATCGATAGAAATCGGCAGGGGTATTTAGTATCGATATATATCTATGATAGTTAGTAATCAATATATAACCAATATATTAATAGTTATTATAATCGATACATATTATGATAGTTAATAATCGGTATATAATCAATATAAAAACAATTAATATTTTGATAATAAAAAATGGGTTTATTATACCCAATTATATAGTACATATAATGAATTTAATTAATTTATATTGCAAAATCGGTTATATAATTTATTTAGCATATCCGCGGATTTTTGGAATTTATTATTAAAAATTCCAAAAATCTTTAACAGCGAATAACTTTTGTTTCACTGGTCCGTTTTTGATGAAACAACTACCAAAATGTTCACATTGATGAGACGATTCTAATGAACCCAAAATCGTTAAAATCCAATCACTGGATCCAGAGATCGTTAATGATTTGTATCACTTCGGGTATTTAAGGATTGCAAAAAACCAATCCTTAAATACCCGAAGTGACACAAATCGTCAACGATCTCTGGATCCAGTGATTGGATTTTAGCGAGTTTGGGTTCATTAGAACCGTCTCATCATTGTGAACATTTTGGTAGTTGTTTCATCAAAAACGGACCAGCGGAACAAAAGTTATTCGCTGTTAAAGATTTTTGGAATTTTTCATAGTAAATCCAAAAATCCGCGGATATGATATTATAATATATATATACAATAATGTGTTTTTTATTTACACGTACATATATTATCAAATAGCAAATACCATCAAGTAAAACCACTTATTCTAAATTCTACTCCTAACCCTAACTAATTATAACTAAACACCCTAATACTAATATTAACTAAATACCCTAACCCTAACTATTCTAAATAACAAAATTCTAAAACAGTATTCACACGATCACTATATAACAAAGATTGCATTGCACCAACAAAATGATTTAACACAAGCGACTAAACTAAGACAAAAGCCAACATAAAACATCACACAGAAGAAGTAGCAAAGAAAACGTATGGAAGAAAGTACACCGCAACGATACCTAAACCTAGTGGAACTATACAAGACCTAAGTAGAACAAAGCACTAACGACACCAAAGAAGACGACGATGACGACAACACAAAGCACACCCAAAGGCTTCAAAGACAATGATAACAACGACACAAAGCACATGCAAAGGCTTCAAAGACAACGATGACCAATGACACCAAAGCAACTTACCTAATGAAAAAAAAATAGTGGAAGTAGACTTATTTACCAACAAGAACGTCAAGAGCATAAAACATCTTAAACAATGTCAACAAAACGGCAAAAGTAAAATGCTATTACTTTACTACAAAAATGCCGTCATTATACCACAAGAACGCTGTCATTTTACCGCAAGAATGCCGTCACTTTATCGCAAGAATGTCATCATTTCATCGCAAGAACGCTGCCGCTTCACTACAAGAATGGCATCACTTCACTACTCAAAATACCGAAAAACACGCGCAAGAAAACACCAAAACATATATTAGTTTCAGTTGTAATAACAAAAAAAAGAAACAAAATATACTAAAAAAAAATACTTATCTTTATGTAGATTCGTGCAATCTACTTTCTTGCCAAAAACGAACGTACTTCTGTAAGGCAGGTGGGAAATCTCCACTCTACAATTCTTATCTGCTCGGGTCTTCTACGTTCTAATAAATTTCTTGTAAGTAAGATAGTCGTGTATTCGGTAACCTTTGGGCATTCAATAACAATAAACAATTCAACACTTCCCTAAATAAAGTTTCTAAAGAAAAAAATAAATAAATAAATTAAATAAATATAAGTTAGTACGAAAAAAAAATAACAAATAAGTAAAAATTAATCAAAAAAAATAAATATAAAGAAAAAAAATTCAAAAATCGACGAACTAAAAAAAAAAAAATAAAAAAAATAAGATCGATCAAGGATCAGATCTAAATAAAACAAAAATCAACATTACGTAATGGGAAATTATAGGTATCTCCTGTGAGAAATGCATCTCCCTGGGAGATATATTTCCCACCCAGAGTACCGATACCAGATCAGGGGTTGGTTCACCCCCTGCCGGTGAACACATGTTAGATAAGTACCGTTTCCTTTTCTGAAATTTTTTTTGTTTATTTGTTTATCGTTATTTTCAACAATACTAACGCTTTTCTTTTTTTTTTTTTTAGGACCCACTTCTTTGGCTTCTTTGAGCGTTTATATCATTCTTTTTTTTTGAGTTTTCTTTTAATCTTTCAGTGCATTATTGGTAAGTACTTTTTTCTGATCTTTTAATGTTTTTTTCTAGTAAACCTTGCGAACTTTTACTGATCTTCCGAAATCGGTTGGTGAAAACTTACTTCCGGTCTTTTGGCTATTTGTTGGTGAACTTTCTTGTAAATTTTCCTTTGGTCTTTCGGCGTTTTTCGGTGAACTTTTTTTGGGTCTTTCGGCTTTTTGTTGGTGAACTCCTGTTGATTTCGGCGTTTTCTGGCAGGTGGACTTTTGACGTTTGTTGGTGAATTCTCTTGTGGACTTTCGGCGCTTTCTGGTGAACCCTCTTGTGGACTTTCGGTGTTTTCTAGTAAATTCTCTTGTGGACTTTCGGTGTTTGGTGAACCCTCTTTCTTTTGATCTTTCGGGGCTCTATTGGTAAGTATCTTTTTTTGTTTTTTGTTTTTGTTTTTTTTTTTTTGCAAACTTTACTGATCTTTTGATTTGTTGGCGAACTTTCTTGTAAACTTTCCTCTGGTCTTTCAGCGTTTCTTGAACTTTCTTGGGTCTTTCGGTGTTTTGACCCTCTTGTGGACTTTCGGCTTTTTCTAGTAAATTCTCTTGTGGACTTTTGGCGTTTGGTGAACCCTCTTTCTTTTGATCTTTCGGGGCTCTATTGGTAAGTATCTTTCTTTGTTTTTTGTTTTTTTTTTTTTTGCAAACTTTACTGATCTTTCGATTTGTTGGCGAACTTTCTTGCTTTTGATCTTTCGGGGCTCTATTGGTAAGTATCTTTCTTTGTTTTTGTTTTTGTTTTTTTTTTTTTTGCAAACTTTACTGATTTTTTGAACGATTTGTTGGCGAACTTTCTTGTGACTTTCCTCTGGCCTTTCGGCGTTTCTTGAACTTTCTTGGGTCTTTCAGCGTTTCTTGATAAATTTTTTGGGTCTTCCGGTGGTTTGTTGAACTCTCCTATGGAATTTCAGCGTTTTTTTTGTGAATCCTCTTGTGAACATTCGGCGTTTTTTGGTGAATTCTCTTGTGGACTTTCAGCGTTTTTCGTTGATCTTTCGGTACTCTATTAGTAAGTACTTCCGATCTTTCAATGGTTTTTTTTTTTGCAAACTTTTACTGCTTTCAAAATCGCTTGGTTAACTTTCTCATGACTTTCTTTTGCTCTTTCGACGATTTGTTGGTGAACTTTCCTCTGGTCTTTCGGAGTTTCTTGGTGAACTTTGGGTCTTTTGGTGTTTTTTAGTGAACTTTCTTGGGTCTTTCGTTGTTTTGTTGGTCTCACCTGTGGACTTTCGGCGTTTTTTTTGTAAATCCTCTTGGGCATTGCAAAATTTGTTTGGTTTCGTTTAGTTGGATATAAGTGAAATTTTGCACTAAAGTATAATCAGCCGCTTATGCGGCCGATTATACTTTACTGCAAAATTTCGCTTAAATACTAGATCGTTAAATTGTATCGGGTATACGAATTTATGATGCAATTGATCGAGTTAAATATATTAATTTTTAAATAAAGAATCTTAATAAAAAAATATCTAGTTGTTATTTGCTTTTGATTGGACCCGAAGTAAATATAATCGGAGGTTATTTCTGAGATTGTTGTTTTTGTTAACTATAATTATACGCGATTGATTGGTTGCACATGATTCGGTCTAGTGTCAATCACATGATATCTCCGTTATTTGATTGGCCGACTAGTGTGGGATATATATCTCCCTATGGGAGATATATCTCTTGCGGGAGATGCCTAAAAGCACCCTTACGTAATACATTAGATCACGAAAAAACAAAAATCAGTTTTGCGATTAATATCTATTAATCGCTAGTTATCAGTTTTAACAAATACAATAAAAATCGATTAATAGATATATACCGATTTATATCTATTTATGCTATGTATTGATTATAAATATGGGCCGGTGCAAAAAGATTTGTACCTCAAATAGCTCTGATTAAAATATTTTTTGTACAAATTAATTTTTAAATTTTTTAATTTAATATACTTATTAGGTTACCGGATTAATAAAAATAAATTTTTTTTTGATTATTTTATTGATAAAATAAAAAAATTTATTAATAGTAACTTTTTTTTTTTTTTACTATATAATTTACTATAGTAATTTATATATATGCGTATATAGTAAAAAAAATCAAGTTACCTCACTTTAAAGCTTAATTTCTTTACAACTAGTGATCCAATTTTGCTCAAATTTTAACCATATCTTTATTATATGCACATTAATGCACTTGCAAAGTATCAGCTCATAGAACTGCATATTGGTTGCGAAATTATTTAAAATATCTTTTTTTTTTAAAAAAAAATTTTTGGGGGTTTTCAAGAATAAATATATGCGTTGCACCCAGCGATGTCACTAATTATCGCCCCTGTTAATAATTATATCTCAACACGATACACTTAGTTTCGGCTTTAAATAGATGCGATCCTAAAATCACATAAATACGGAACGTGGATAAGTAACTTCGATAATACAATACGAGCGAAGCCACTCTCAAATATAGTAGTACTTTTCTTGGTTATAATTACGTAATCGCTGCTAATAAATTGATAGATTAACGATAAAAAATTACGCCATCATGCGATGAAATATTAGATCGCATACCAGAAAATTTACATGATGCGATATACATATTTCATCGCATACCAAACAATCGCAAATCATATTTAGTGCTGATTTTTTTAATCGCTTTTACCTCATCAAATATCTTTCGCTTTCACCTCACCAAATTTTTAAAGTCTCATAAGTTCGATTTTTACATCGTTTTCAACCAACCAAATTTAGAACTTTATAAGTCTTGATTTTTTTTATCGATTTCGCCTCAACAAATTTAGAGCTTCCAAGTCCAATTTTTTCATTTCTATCGCTTCACCAAATCTAGACTTCATAAGTTGGCTTTTTTTTATTGCTTTCACCTTACCAAATTTAGAGACTCATAAGTCTGATTTTTTTATCACCTTTATCTTATCAGATTTTTTTTATAGTTTTCTCCTCGCTAAATCTAAAGCCCATTACCTCAATAATAAAAATGGAATCATATGAGACCATTACAACAAATTTTTCGAACTATAATCCAGAAGAGCTGATGGAAATGGAAAGATACGTTTGCTTTGATAATATTGCTGAAGGTTCTATGCAAGCATTGCCCAATAATGATACCAAGGAGAAAATTGATAATATGACATTAACTTACCAAGAACCCTGATGACAATATGCCGGTCAATACAAGCAATAAGGTGATGATAACTTCAGAAGATATACCTGTGGATACTGTATTCAATTTTTGGACAGAAGTGGAGACTTTTTTTGAAGACTATAGGAAGCGAAATGGATTTGCATTAATTAAATATCGGGTGGAGAAAAATAAAGTTGGACAAATTCACAAACGAACTTTCATTTGTGAATTTGGAGGAAAGTACAATTCTAATAAGAATCAAATGAGTAATCAAAATGGCACGCAAAGAAATACAAAAACAAAAAAACTTGACTGTCCATGGCACGTGAACCTTTCTTACAGAGAAACTGGAACTCATATCTCTATTACCACGCTTGTGAACGAACACAATCATAATATCAACTTGAATGCTCAAGAATTCGGGCTTAAATATCGTTCGCTTGATGAAGATGCTTTGAAAGAGGTGGAGATAATGACTAAATATGGGAACCTGTCAATTACAACATAGCAGAATATACTAAAACGGCATTTTCCTAATTTACATTTCCAGGATAGTGACCTTAATAATGCTATTCAACAATTTAAAAGAAAAGAAAACATACATAGGACAAATGATGCATCTGACCTGCTTAATTACTTGTTAGCAAATAAAATGGATGACCCTAGGTGGTCTGTAGAATTTGAATTAGATGAGGATAATCGACTTATACGATTATTTTGGATATCACTCGGCAGATCAACCTGTGGTTGAAATACTGTGATATGGTTATCAACGACAATACAGCTAAAACTAATATATATCAAATGCCCTTAGGGTTATTTGTAATCGTTGATAACAATGAAAGAACACGACTTGTCTGTCAGGTTTTAGTAAGCAATGAAACTATTGATACCTATAATTGGATTCTAACTTGCATAAAAAATACAACGCAAACGGAGCCTTCGGTCATGTTTACTGATTCAGACCCAGCACTTGATGCTGCGATACGAATTACTTTTCCCAAGACATATGCTTCGCATTGTATCTTTCATATTGGGCAGAATTTACCCAAAAATCTCAAATCAAAGATCGGTGATAAATGGAAAGATTTTATGAAAACGTTTTATCAATGCCGTAATAGTCTCTGTGAGCCTCTTTTTCAAAAACGCTGAAATGATATGCTTAATAAATATCCGATAGCAAAAGATTATTTGTTGCGTGCCTTGTATCCAAGTAGGCAGTTTTGGGCTCACGCATACCTTTCAAAAATATTTACAGCTGGTATAAAAAGTACATCTCGAGTCGAATCTTATAATTGGGTTATAAAAAAAGAAATCAAATCCAACTGTACATTGTGTGAACTTGCAGATCGTCTTGATCAACGTCTAAAAAGTGAGACACAATGGAATAGATTCCATCAGTATAAAGATTCAACAACATTCGCTACCATACCTACTACTGGACATGACCTTTTCCCAATAGTAACTAAAAACATTGACAAATATCTCACGGATGCTATTAGTAGCATAATTAAAGACGAGATGACACAGTGTTTATTTCTTACGGCTAATATAATTGAGCCAACACCTGATGACCTTAACTCCAAACAAGAAATTGATGAAGAATATGGGTTTCTTGAAGATAATTACGATGTACGCAAAATTACTCTTCGGATATTATAAATGAAGTTGGAAGTGAAAACGTAAAAGAAGTTTGGAGAATCTCTGATATCCGTAAAGAAAAAAATCAATTTATACATTTTATAGTTATCTTAAACCCGATATCTTTTTTATGTTCATGCCTTATGATCGTTTTGAGAGGAATTATTTGCCGTCACTATTTTCACATAATAATGCATTCTAAAATCACAGCTTTTCACATATCAATGATTCCTTCACGATGGTACAAGGACCCTATCAAGAAAATCAAATGTACAAAGATGAAAATATTATCTTTAATCATAAAACGGGTAATATTGGTATAAGTCAAGATAAAGAGATTCTCCCAATTCAAAGGCCATCCACAGTTTCAGTTATAGCTCCGACTACAAGAAAAGCTTTACATAAAAGAAATCATTATGGCAAAATTTGGGGTTTAGCCCGTGAGGCGACATTGTTGGTGGTAGATAGTGATGATAATGAGATCATTAAAATACTTCAAGGTTATATAACAAGAAAAAAAATGAAAGGGATGAATATAATGACGAAACGCAGAGCAATAAAAAGGAAAAAAGACCTTTATACCCGATTTATACACAAGCTGTTTCCAATTTACATGAAGCTTCTGAATCTGCCGATTATAGTGCTGTAGATGAAAACCAAGTCTTATTGGAAGAAGATAATGAAGACAATGATAGTGAAGTACTAGACGATGAAACAATCAGTATTCAAGCTCCACAATGTGTTCAAAATCTACCTCGTATTATCGGAAGAGGAAGACTATCTAAGCGTCGTTTTATAAGTAGTATAGAAAAGGAGCAAAATCAGTAAGAAACTTCTTCGAAAAATCAGGGAGGAACTTCTTCAAGAGGCTCGTATAAATGTGGTCAATGTGGAGATGTAGGTCATAATGCAGCTTATCACAAGCGAAAAGGAAGAGGAAGAGGTAGCAATTAGTAGAAACACCAAAATTAGAATATGGTTATGCAGACTTATTTCCTAATTGGTCTAGTTTTCATGTTATAGTACAAATTTTCGTTACCGCATATCATTGTAGTTAATGTTTAGTGTTAGATGTCAAAGCTGTATGCAATGTTTAAATTTTTAGCTATTGACTATATCTATATTGTCATTCATGCATCGCTCTTCAATATCTATGCTATTGGTTTTCAAAAATGGTCTAATTAATATCGTCATAATTAGTGATGGTGAAAGTAATAATTGTAATCGAATAGCTAAAATTTAACCATTACCGTATTATTGCGCAGTAGGGATGTTAAATGCTCTGTCCGAACTTATCTGACTCTAGAAGTCAAATAGGTTATCAGACTCAACCTTTTTACAAGAATCAAAAGTTGGATAGGTATTATTGGTTTAACGCAATGCAATGTATGTCATATACACGTTTTAGTGTATATTGGCTATATTTATCTAAATTTCATGTGATATAGGTAGAAGTCGACTTTAAACAACTTGACTAACGATTCGAAAACTGATTAAACCGAGTTGTTTAACATCCCTACCGTGCAGGGCGTATAGCTGATTATGTATTTTTTTGAGGTAAAATTTTTACTATTAGTTATTGTAGAACGAGCAAAAATGCAGTTTCGATTTATAGTTGATTTTTTGCAATATACGTATCTGATCTTAAACATCGATCGATCAAGCTATGTGATAACTAGTACCACATTGTTTATTACTGCTGTTTTATAATTGTTAATAAGTATAAGGCTAATTATCACATAGCTTGGAACAACCCAGATAGTTATAGTTCTTTAAGCGCTTTATAACTGTATAATACAAGGTTCAAACCGCAAATAAAAATCTTAATAAATTTAGACAACATTGGATATAATGTTGATAGAAAGATTAGTATCGAAATTATTGATATATAATTAAATTTAATCTAAAAAGCGATAAATAATCACATTGCATCCTGGGTGCGAAAAATATTTATTTCACAGGGCGCGATGCCTAATTAAGTCCTTTTTCAAATATAGTAAATTGTACATGCTTAATTATTAAAATAAAACAATGGTAAAACAATAAAAATTTTATAATAAGTTAGATTAAAACCTATTTTATTTGAAACTAAAAAATTTTTAATAATTAATCAAGAAAAAAAAAATTTTCCTTAGTATCAAAATTATGAAATTTTTTGAGGTACAAATCTTTCTGCACCGGCCCATACTTATCGATATATAACTAGTTTATCGATATATATTGTTAATTTTTAATCGATATATATCGATTAATTGTTATATATCGATACTTATCTATATAACAAATTTCCTGATATAAATAATCCTATAAAAATATTTTTTTAATATACTGCAAATTAATACACTTGTGTTTGTATCTAGGATTATGCAAAGTTAACTTTTTGGTTTGCATAATGTAGAATCAAAAAATTTGGGATTTTTTTTAGATCTATTAGATAATTAAAAATTAAGATTACCATTAAATAAAAAATTAAATAGCAAAAATGGAATAATTGGTACAATTGAATTTTTTTTAATTGAAAAATTGGATTGGTAGATTAAGCACTGATTAAGTATTAACTTTGTATAGTTTAATATAATCTACTAATAAAAATTAATTACATGAATTATATGCTTGATTAATCAAAATCAATCGAGTATATAATTTATGTAATTGATTTTTATTGGCCAATCAAGGGTTACTATAGTGATGAATCACTATAAACTAATATCCAATAAATAAAATAAAATTTTATAATCTATAAATAATAACAAAACTCTTCTACTTTATTTTTTAATATTTCTTAGTATATTAGAATATAATTGCAAGAGCAATTTTATATTTAAAAAATTGGCTTTAAAAAAGAATTTACAATTTGGATAGTTAAATATCTATTATTTAGTTTTGTATATAAAATACATATTATATATATATACTATATTTTTTATAATATAAATTTAATGTTGTTATATAAATTTATTAAAAATTTTGCTACTACAGTAATAAATAAAAATTTTAATATACGTTGCCTCTCTCTTATCCGAACAGGTCATTCCAAGAAATTTTGTTCGGTTTAGAGAAAGTTCATAATATAAAATTTCTCTTTCTAAACCGAACTCTAATAAAAATTCGGTATATAAAGAGTTATTAAAAAAAAAAAAAAAAAAAACAGAGATAAAAAATTTCTTATGCCCATTTGATATATTATCTGGCATAGATCACAAATATATATTCCACAAAATGTGAAAAAAACTTAAAAAAAAAAAAAATTTTTTTGATTAATTTTTATTTTTGTATTTATTACCTACCGGGTTACTATTATTTAACTCAGATCATGACCCAGGTTGAATATCAGGTTACTATTATCTGACCCGGATCATGGCCTGGGTTGAATATCGGGTTACTATTATCTGACCCGGATCATGGTCTGGGTTGAATATCGGGTTACTATTATCTGACCCAGGTCGTAGCCTGGGTTGAATTTCGGGTTACTATTATCTGACCTGGGTCATAACCTGGGTTGAGTATCTGATCAGAATCATAACCCAGGTTAAGTATTTGACCTGTCAGATTACTATTATCTCAGAACACTAGTTTAATTAATTATATAAAATAAATTTTATTCGTAATATAAAATAAATTTAATTAAATAAAAAATTATATATACTAATTAACTTGAGTCCGGATCCAGAATAGAAAATTTATTATGTTAATTCGGTATATCAAAGGAAATATATATAAAAATATTTGTTCTGGAAGTTTTAGTTCAGATTATCAAGAGTCCGGATATAGAGGGCTGGATTAGAGAGAGGCAACTGTAGTTATTAAAAATTTGGCACTAATAATATAAATTTATTAAAATTTTACATTGAATATTGAATTTGTGAAACTGATTCTAGGACCAGCTAAACCAAAAAATATTATAAAATTAGTCTTATAAGGACCAGAATGAACTGGACTAAACTGATCTATTTTAAATTTAACTAAAAATATGATAACAAGTAATACTACTATCAAGTAGTATACTATATAGTTTCAAAAATAAGCTACTTTTTTTGGGCAAAAAGTTACACAAAAAATATGAGATAGCTTATTTTTGAATAGCTAAAATTTTTAAAAAATTGAAAAACTTACTAATAAAAAGTTGTCCAAATGATACCAATTTTTTTTAAAGTGTATTTTGATATTCTAAACAATATTATTTATGAGATTTATTTAATAATATTTAGACTTTTATATATAGCAACTACTAGTAGGTTTTTTAAAGTTATTAAAAAAAATTAGATGGTAGTTTATTTTAGTGCACTATTAACTAATATATATTTTAGTAAAAAACAATACTTTTAAAATTTTCTGATATATAGAAAGTCTATATTATTACTTTATTCAGGTTTTGATAAGTAAGTTTTTGTTTTTTATTGTTTTTAAAATTTATATATCCTATTGAACTTTTTTTTGGGTTTGCACTATCTAGTACTGATTTGCATTTTTTTTATAGAATATTATATAAACACCTAAAGAGCTCTTAGCAGCACACATATTCTGGTATAACTCTTTTAAATTACAGATTCATTGATCCAACTTACAGAAAACAGTTGCTATAATACAAGCAGAATTTGAAATTTATTACTAGTAAGATTCAAACTCTTGATACTTGGAATAACAACTTGAACACCTGATTAAGTTGCTACACTCCACTGAAATATTTTAAAATTTAAAATAACTACACTAATATATATTGATTATAATTATATAACAAGTTTATTAATTAAATATACTATAATTTATAAATATATATCGTATATATAAAAGTTATTGATTAAAGATACTGTATCTGTATATGTTTAAAGTACAAAAATACTAAGTTTTATATATATAAGCAAGTAACAATACAAACTGCAAAATATTATAAAAAATGCAATTCAAATAGTAACAATTATATACAACTAGTAAATGTAATATTATTGTATCTGAGCTTGAAAAGATGTTATTGTATACTTTAAATTTATTTTTATAAAATGGACAATTATATCAGAATAATTCTATTTTCATCAAATAGCTCACAAGTGGTATATGATTCATAAATTATTAAGCTTAACATAATTTTCTTACAATTATTTATTATATATTACACATAACATATAACAGAGAGCATACGTATAAATTTAAACTTATGAAAATATATTCTAAACTTAAAATTAAATTAACATCACTACCTCACGATTTTCTTTTAAATTTAAATGTTACTGTTTTATTACCAATTTTGTGGGTTGCATTTGAATGTTGCTTTTAACTCATAACATATTAAATAGTGCTTCTTTTCATTATAATCTTTTCTAATAAATTTTTATATTTTTTTACGATTCAAGGGGTTTATGGACTCTGAACGTAAGCTTTTTGCATTTGTAGCACAAAGTCTTATATTTCGTTCTCTTTTGGAATTCGAATTCATGATACAAAACACTATACCATCATGCGTGTGAATGCTCTTCTCCTTGTGCGGTAGTCCATTCCCAATTTAGTTAATATATCGATTCTCGATTGTGCATATTTCACGTTCCTATCGTTATAGTTTTATTTTTCATATACATAAAAAATCTGTAAATGTTTTATAATTATTTGCTACTGGTTGGATGTTATTCCATATATGGTTTGTGTTACAGGCCCGAATAAGTAACACAAGTTACACTCGTTGTGACCAGTCTATGCTAATAAACTTTTCAATATGGTGGATCACTTCTTCCACTATAACGAGAATGACTTGTTTTTGATGGAGTCAGAGTTCGGTACATGAAATAACCACTGCAGCAGGGATAGTGTTCCAATTTTTTTTCAATCGATTAGCTACAGTTATGGAGGTCACGTGACTAACTGATCAATTAGTAAGTTGTTTAGTTGTAAGTTGTATGGTTCCATCTTATTACAAATTTAACAAAGCATTAGAAATTAAACCAAAAATAATGTGTTTGGCTAAAACTCACATGACTGTCATCTTCATTCGATACTATTTTACATCTCACGTATTATATAATGGAAATTTGAAAAAGTAGGTTGTTCACCTAATTTATGGATTTATCCAATATTCTGCGAGATATACCCGTCACCAATATAGAACTTTCACTTGGATACTACATTTAATAGTAAAATCCGTCGGATATCCATTAAATTTAATATGAAAACGGATAATGGATCCAAGCTATATTATAATAGATTATATATTATAAAATTGATTAAAAATGGTTAAATCTAACGTATCTTTTAATGACGGGTCTAACATCTAGCAGTAATTTTTTTTAAAAAAAGGACAATTCAAATATGGGGTGTGGTCAATTAAAACAGCCCATTTTTACAATTTTTTGAAAAACGAGTCTTTATTAGATTCTTATAAATTTTGACATGATTGACATTTTTCAATTATAAATGAAAGTCGATATGCATAATAAAAAATCAAGATAATGTAAAAGAAAGATTACATGAGGCTGCGTAGAGCCCAGCACATGCTATATTTAACTAATCAAAATCGTTAAATTTGATTAATTCCGTATCAGTCTGAAAATTAAAACAAATAATTAAACTCAATTATCTCAAAATAAGTTATATGTAAAAATGGGCTGTTTTAATTGACCACACCCCATATAATATATAAAAAAGAGTGATTCCAAGTATAATTGAAAAAAATAAAACATGTGACACTAAAAGAACTACTTAAATTATTAATATCATTAATAAAAATGAATTACGTATTATTTTAATAATCTGTTACATCAAGAATTGCCCGAATCATTTTTCAATCAATGAAAATTGAAAAATGACAACTGTAAAGTAGTTGTAAAGTACTGACTCTATGAATGGTGCCAGAACAATTCATATTATGTCCGAAGAATAGTGTCTTTATGCTTTGGGGAATACCGATTGGTGTAAAACACATTGAAAACTGGCAAAGTTGAAATAAAAAAATGTACACCAGATACATCTCAACCCGAGAAGTACAATTGCGATTTCTGTTATATCATTACCATTACCGGTAATAATTGTTAGTTGATTAATAATAATTAATTGTAATCGAGACAGTTGATAATAAATCGATTATTACTGTATATTAAGTAATATATTAATTTTTAAAGTAACAAAGCTTTGGAAGAAATAATTTTCAGAATCGACATTACATGATTTATATAGTATGGTAATGTAAAAACAGGTGTCTTAAAAAAAAACAATTATTATTATCAATACAATACTTACATAAAAAATTCTTAACGATCATTATGTTAATAATACTATTATCATTATTTTTGTGACATTACTTAAGGACCTAGTATCATAAGTACCCGATTCATTAAAAATTTTTTAATGATCTAATCTTCCCTTCCATTCTAAGCAATTTGGACTTACTTTAGAATTTGGCGTGCTGTATTTATTCTTTTTCCTAAATTTTGCGTGTCCCGATTACCATTTTAGGTATCTGACTGAACTTTTCCTACGCTCCTTTTTCCCTCTCCTGAAAAACCCGCATTTACTAATTTTCACCCACCTTTTGCCGATCTTTTGCCGATCTGACCAATCAGAATACAAGATCAGGTGTAATGTGACAATCAAAACAACAATCGCTATTTTTTGAAAAGTCACATATATCATAAAAACTCGCCTAAGAAATCACTTTTTGCGCACTAGCAAAAAAAATTCCTTGCAAAATTTTAGTATAATGTCACCTTCTAACCCTAACCCTAATCCTAACCAAGATATCACATTTTAAAAAGAAGGTGACATGCAAATAATCCTAGCCAATCAGAAAGGTGAGTGAAAATTAGTAAAAACGAAAAACCCATGATACATAATCCAAACTTTTCCCACACTCCTTTTCGAGTACCCTTATGTCCTGCAAATCCGGACCACATGATCAATGTCCGAGCACGGGAGGCTCAGCCAGTAATACAAGATCCGATCAAGTAACTCAATCAAATCAGGGTAACCCAATATAAAAGACTTTTATCTCCCTTTCACGCTAAGTATTGATAAAATACGTGAAGAGCTATATTTGAAAATCTTGTAGGCTTTATTTTATGTATGGATTCGAGTAACAAAAAAAAAAAAAGAACTAAGGCGAAATAGTATAAGACGAAAAAAAAAGACACCACAATTCTGACGCCAAAAAAAGGTAATAATAATGTATAACGCTAAGTTTTTGAAAGTAATAAATACTTGAAATTATTATAGGCTTTATTTATATATTAATATGAGTGACCAAAAAAAAAAGAACTAAGCTGAAATAACGGAAGACAAAAAAAAAAGAAATAATAGATGATTCTGATGCCAAAAAAAGGTAATAATAATATACATAAAACGTATCTTTTATCTTTTTTTACTATCATAAAATTACAACGCCTTAAAAAAATTATCATAAATTTCTTCTAATTTAATAACAATATCCTTTTTCTTTCTATAGGTATATTATTTAAATTAATTCTTTGAAGATTTCCTATTCATTCTAACCATTGATCTATATTGCAATTCATTTCATCCACCCGTTTTTTTATATTATCAATGGCAACAATCTTATTACCGGGTTGTTCATTATCGACTTGTATATCATTAACAATAAGTAGGTAAATTGTTTGGTCTGGCATCTCGATTTTAAACTTTCGGGAAACCACAAATATATGCTTACAGGGTACTGGATTTCTCAAATGCTTTGCAGTTGCAGACTAAGGTCGGTTCATTATCCATAGTTTTTTGAATCATATAATCGGAACTACTAAAGTTTTTGACAACTTATAATAATAATAATTCAATATCTATATATTAAATTATAATAAATTATACTAAATTTTATTTAAAAAAAACTATTTTTAATATGTAAAGTGATCATTATAAAAATAATAACTTGATTTTGCATAAAAAATGTTTTCAAAAACTTTATTTTTTAATAATTATAGATAAAAATCTTTATTATTTCTTTCACATTTTTTTTTCTTGCTATGTAAAATATCATACTTAAACAAGGAAAATATTGCTAACTAAACTGCTATTCTTGTAACCAACTATCTTTAAACCCGAGTGCCCATATAACATTATCTTGTATGATGCATACCATAATCCTGTAGCATCACTAACCAAATAAAGAAGTTAATTAAAGTCGAATGTGAAATAAACCCATTAAATTAATAAATCCAAAAGAGAATAGACTTAGATTATATGCATAAAATTCAGTAAGAGCAATAGTAATTATTCATTCAAAAATGTAAATTTTTCGCCATTGAATAGCTATATTACGCATGGACTTGTCTTCATCGTCTTCATATTCCTAATATCACTTAGTTTTAGAACTTTTAGAACCATTAACTAAAAGAATCAACTTATAAATTTATAGACACAAATAAATAAATCTAGATTTGAGATATAAAGAAAAAATAATATGAAGTATACCAAAGGCTGTACAGAGGCAAAACTTAGTAACTTTCGAATTTATATAAAAGCAAGTTGAAGAAAATTAGTGTGGGTAAAATTTTTATAAAAAGCGAGTTGAAGAAAATTAGTGTGGGTAAAATTTTTATAAAAAGCGAGTTGAAAAAATTATTGTGGGTAAAAATCAAAAGAAAAAGAAAAACCAGATAAAACTTTCCATTTATAAAATTCAAGCCTCAAATTACTATAAGTTTCTATAATTCTTTATTGATTCGAAAGATAAAATAGATATGGTAAAGTGTAATAAAAAATATTATAAAAGAACTATAAAAAAACGTTAATAAAGATATTTCAATATTAATAACTCAAAAAAAAGAATTCTATTTACTTACTCTATTGATAAATTTTTTGAATTGCTATTATTGTTCTTGTTAAATTATATTCAAGTCATATATTTTGGGTTTTATTTTTTTTAGTCTTTCATTAGTCCTTGCTAGCAAACAGTAAAAAAATGATATTTTTTAAATAAATAATAAATGGAATATAACACTAACCCATTTAATAACCCAATCATGAAAACTTCACAGCAAGAAATAATCGATGCTGAATCTAACAATAGTAATGCAACACAAGAAATTGTAAATACACTAATTAATTATACACAAACCCATTTTAATACGCAATTATTATATATTCTTGAAGAAAAGAATAGTTTTCTTAAATTTGCATTGCCTTCCAATACCTATAATGACTGGATAAAAGAAGAGGAAAAATCTAAAAACATTAATTTTACAAAAAAAAGTGGAACTTATATAAATAAAAATGAAATAGGCTCTTGGTCAGAATATTATTCTTGTTCACGCACGGGTAGCAAACGTATACGAAATGATCGTGTAGAGGGGGGAGCCTCCAACAAAAAACGTCAAATCCAAAAGGAGTCGAAAAAAGTTGGTTGTGAGTGCGCTTTACAAGTTCATTATAACCCATCTAATTTTCCTGATATGGTTGTAATGCATTATTGGTATAAGCATAATGGACATGTGCCTGGTAGCCGTGCTGATATTAAATATTTAAGAAAGTCAGAGGAAATCATTAATGAAATCAAAAAATTTGCTCGACAAGGACTTTCTCTCTCAGCAATTCGCCAATTAATGAAAATACCTACAGAAATAGCTGAAGGGTTTGCTTTATTTTTATTCTTTTTATTTTTAATAATTATAATTATAAAGTCAGATAACTTCTATATATATTCAGATATTTTACCTCAAGAGATATCGTTCCAAGCAGAGATGAATTATTAACATATGATGATATATATAATATTATATACAAAGAAATTCACATGAAGTATCGATATGATAATTATGATATGAGAAGTATTCGACAATGGGTTGATATTTTAGAAGAAAATAAAAAAACTCCTGGTAATTTGAATAATCCTATTCTTTCATGGTTTCAAGTTCCCGATGGTAATCGAAAGTTTCAGCTTGGATTTCATACCCCGTGGCAATTTAAACTCTATTGCAAATATCATGAGGTATTTTTTAATTTTGAAAATTATAATCTCTTATAATTGATGAAAACTATATAATATTATTATAATCGAGCTAAAAAAAATTAAAAAATTATATATAATAAAAAATTATAACTTATGTTAATTACCTCGCTTAATAATTATAGATTTGTATAACCCATATTGATTAAAAATATATTTAAAATATAGTAAACTCCATAATTTTTCTCCTTAGATTATTCATATCGATTCTACACACAACACCAATCATTACAAATATGCATTATTTACAATTTTAATACGTCATCCCTATAGCGGTTGTGGTGTGCCATTAGCTTGGTTACTAACAGAATCTAGCGATAGTGAATATCTAGTAAACATAATATTAGACAACGATGATGCAGAAATAAATGCTATTCGAAATGTTTTCTCTACATCAAATGTTTTTTTGTGCTAGTGGCATGTCAAACGTGCTTGGTTACGATGGATTACTAAAAAAATAGATAAAGACAAGCATGAAAGTTCATATCATAATCTAGAACAGCTACTTCATACAAAACATATAGATAGCATAAATTCTGCACTAGTTCAGTTTGAACAAAGATGGCAAGACACACCCATATTACTACAGTACTTTAATGCTCAATATCGACACAAAAAAGGTATTATTATTATTATTATTATCATCATCATGTATTAATTTATTAGAGTTTTAATAATCTATATATTGAATCATAATATAATAGAAATGTGGATGGAATGCTATCATTATGATAAAGTTCGGGGAATTAATACAAACAACTATATAGAAGCTTACCATAAAAAAATTAAATATCTCTACCTTATGACAAGTTTCAATCGGCGAATCGACTACCTTATTTCATGAATTAACTCTAAAAATAATACCCGATTACCACAAAGAAATTATTTAGTATGAAATGGGTATTGGAAGAATGGGCCCTCACCAAAGAATTACACGAAAATTTGAAATAAATTCAACCAGCATTGACAATAGTTATATTTTTCGTTTAGATGAATCACATTTATCATTAGGTCAGCAAATAGTGTAGGTGATTATACGATTCAAAAAACTATGGATAATGAACCGACCTTAGTCTGCAACTGCAAAGCATATTTGAGAAATCCAGTACTCTGTAAGCATATATTTGTGGTTTCCCGAAAGTTTAAAATCGAGATGCCAGACCAAACAACTTACCTACTTATTGATAATGATATACAAGTCTATAATGAACAACCCGGTAATAAGATTGTTGCCATTGATGATATAGAAAAACGGGTGGATGAAATAAATTGCAATATAGATCAATGGTTAGAACGAATAGGAAATCTTCATCAAAGAATTAATTTAAATAATATATCTATAGAAAGAAAAAAGGATATTGTTATTAAATTAGAAGAAATTTATAATACTTTTTTTAAGGCGTTGTAATTTTACGATAGTAAAAAAAGATAAAAGATACATTTTGTATATATCATATTATTATTACCTTTTTTTGGCATCAGAATCGTCTATTATTTCTTTTTTTTTTGTCTTCCGTCATTTCAGCTTAGTTCTTTTTTTTTTGGTCACGCTATAATAATTTCAAGTATGGCTTTTTACGTATCTTTATTTTATTACTTTCAAAAACTTAGCGTTATACATTATATTTCCTTTTTTTTGCATCAGAATTGTGGTGTCTTTTTTTCATCTTATACTATTTCGCTTTAGTTCTTTTTCTGTTTTTTTTGTTACTCGAATCTATACATAAAATAAAGCCTACAAGATTTTCAAGTATGGCTCTTCACGTATTTTATCAAAACTTAGCGTGAAAGGGTGATAAAAGTCTTTTATATTGGGTTACCCTGATTTGATTGAGTTACTTGATCAGGATCTTGTGTTACTGGCTGAGCCTCCCGTGCTCGGACATCGATCACGTGGTCCGGATTTGCAGGACATAAGGGTACCCGTCATGAACAACCAAAGCGCGTATTCTATTGTTCTCTAACCAATTATAGCAAAAGAGACCCCAAGAACGTTTAATACTTCTTCAACCGACACGGCGGTAAACGACGACTGAGAAGTTAAAAGTAAAAAGAAATGAATAGGAAGCAAACAAAGAACGAAAGGAAAAGAGCAAGACAAAGTACGAAGAAAAAGAAAAATACGAAAGAAAAAAAATGACGAAAAAAAAGAAAAAGAAAAAACGAAGAAAATAAAGAAAACGATGACAAAGAAAAGAACGACAGAAAGAAAAAATGAATATAAAGAAACTAGAAAAGAAAGAAATGAAGCAAACAAAGAACGAAGAGAAAAAAACAAGACAAAATATGAAGAAAAAGAAAACGAAAAAAAAAAAAAAACGAAGGAAAAGGACGAAAGAAAGAAATGAATAAAGAAAATAGAAAAGGATTTGTTTAAAAAAAACTTTTCATATTCTTAGTAAATTTTCGTCAACCGGAATATCTTGGCTTGTAAGAAAGAAATCTGTGTGAATGAAAAAAGACGCGAATTGAGGTCCATTAAATCAACAATACAATGATCTACATACTGCATAAGAACTTGAAAAGGAGGGGTACCCTTATGTTCTGCAAATCCGGACCACGTGATCGATGTCCAAGTACGGGAGGCTCAGCCAGTAATACAAGATCCTGATCAAGTAACTCAATCAAATCAGGGGTAACCCAATATAAAAGACTTTTATCCCCCTTTCATACTAAGTTTTGATAAAATACGTGAAGAGCCATACTTGAAAATCTTGTAGGCTTTATTTTATGTATGGATTCGAGTAACAAAAAAAAACAGAAAAAGAACTAAGGCGAAATAGTATAAGATGAAAAAAAGACACCACAATTCTGATGCAAAAAAAAGGTAATAATAATGTATAACGCTAAGTTTTTGAAAGTAATAAAATAAAGATACGTAAAAAGCCATACTTGAAATTATTATAGCGTGACCAAAAAAAAAGAACTAAGCTGAAATAATGGAAGACAAAAAAAAAAAGAATAATAGACGGTTCTGATGCCAAAAAAAGGTAATAATAATATGATATATACAAAATGTATCTTTTATCTTTTTTTACTATTGTAAAATTACAACGCCTTAAAAAAAGTATCATAAATTTCTTCTAATTTAATAACAATATCCTTTTTTCTTTCTATAGATATATTATTTAAATTAATTCTTTGATGAAGATTTTCTATTCGTTCTAACCATTGATCTATATTGCAATTTATTTCATCCACCTGTTTTTCTATATTATCAATGGCAACAATCTTATTACCGGGTTGTTCATTATTGACTTGTATATCATTATCAATAAGTAGGTAAGTTGTTTGGTCTGGCATCTCGATTTTAAACTTTCGGGAAACCACAAATATATGCTTACAGAGTACTGGATTTCTCAAATATGCTTCGTAGTTGCAGACTAAGGTCGGTTTATTATCCATAGTTTTTTGAATCGTATAATCACCTACACCATTTGCTGACCTAATGATAAATGTGATTCATCTAAACAAAAAATAGAACTATTGTCAATGCTGGTTGAATTTATTTTAAATTTTCGTGTAATTCTTTGGTGAGGGCCCATTTTTCCAATACCCATTTCATACTGAATAATTTCTTTGTGGTAATTGGGTAATATTTTTAGAGTTAATTCATGAATAAGGTAGTCGATTCGCCGACTGAAACATGTCATAAGGTAGAGATATTTAATTTTTTTATGGTAAGCTTCTATATAGTTGTTTGTATTAATTCCCGAACTTTATCATAACGATAGCATTCCACCCACATTTCTATTATATTATGATTCAATATATAGATTATTAAAACTCTAATAAATTAATACATGATGATAATAATAATAATAATACCTTTTTTGTGTCGATATTGAGCATTAAAGTACTGTAGTAATGTGGGTGTGTCTTGCCATCTTTGTTCAAACTGAACTAGTGCAGAATTTATGCTATCTATATGTTTTGTATAAAGTAGCTATTCTAGATTATGATATGAACTTTCACGCTTGTCTTTATCTATTTTTTTAGTAATCCATCGTAACCAAGCACGTTTGACATGCCACCAGCACAAAAAAACATTTGATGTAGAGAAAACATTTCGAATAGCATTTATTTCTGCATCATCGTTGTCTAATATTACGTTTACTGGATCCATCCATCCATCTGACTTTAGTGCATGAAGCCACATTCCAATTGATTCACTATCGCTAGATTCTGTTAGTAACCAAGCTAATGGCACACCACAACCGCTATAGGGATGACGTATTAAAATTGTAAATAATGCATATTTGTGACGATTGGTGTTGTGTATAGAATCGATATGAATAATCTAAGGAGAAAAATTATGGAGTTTACTATATTTTAAATATATTTTTAATCAATATGGGTTATACAAATCTATAATTATTAAGCGAGGTAATTAACATAAGTTATAATTTTTTATTATATATAATTTTTTAATTTTTTTAGCTCGATTATAATAATATTATATAGTTTTCATCAATTATAAGAGATTATAATTTTCAAAATTAAAAAATACCTCATGATATTTGCAATAGAGTTTAAATTGCCACGGGGTATGAAATCCAAGCTGAAACTTTCGATTACCATCGGGAACTTGAAACCATGAAAGAATAGGATTATTCAAATTACCAGGAGTTTTTTTATTTTCTTCTAAAATATCAACCCATTGTCGAATACTTCTCATATCATAATTGTCATATCGATACTTCATATGAATTTCTTTGTACATAATATTATATATATCATCATATGTTAATAATTCATCTCTGCTTGGAACGATATCTCTTGAGGTAAAATATCTGAATATATATAGAAGTTATCTGATTTTATAATTATAATTATTAAAAATAAAAAGAATAAAAATAAAGCAAACCCTTCAGCTATTTCTGTAGGTATTTTCATTAATTGGCGAATTGCTGAGAGAGAAAGTCCTTGTCGAGCAAATTTTTTGATTTCATTAATGATTTCCTCTGACTTTCTTAAATATTTAATATCAGCACGGCTACCAGGCACATGTCCATTATGCTTATACCAATAATGCATTACAACCATATCAGGAAAATTAGATGGGTTATAATGAATTTGTAAAGCGCACTCACAACCAACTTTTTTCGACTCCTTTTGGATTTGACGTTTTTTGTTGGAGGCTCCCCCTCTACACGATCATTTCGTATACGTTTGCTACCCGTGCGTGAACAAGAATAATATTCTGACCAAGAGCCTATTTCATTTTTATTTATATAAGTTCCACTTTTTTTTGTAAAATTAATGTTTTTAGATTTTTCCTCTTTTTTTATCCAGTCATTATAGGTATTGGAAGGCAATGCAAATTTAAGAAAACCACTCTTTTCTTCAAGAATATATAATAATTGCATATTAAAATGGGTTTGTATATAATTAATTAGTGTATTTACAATTTCTTGTGTTGCATTACTATTGTTAGATTCAGCATCGATTATTTCTTGCTGTGAAGTTTTCATAATTGGGTTATTAAATGGGTTAGTGTTATATTCCATTTATTATTTATTTAAAAAATATCATTTTTTTACTGTTTGCTAGCAAGGACTAATGAAAGGCTAAAAAAAATAAAACCCAAAATATATGACTTGAATATAATTTAACAAGAACAATAATAGCAATTCAAAAAATTTATCAATAGAGTAAGTAAATAGAATTCTTTTTTTTGAGTTATTAATATTAAAATATCTTTATTAACGTTTTTTTATGGTTCTTTTATAATATTTTTTATTACACTTTACTATATCTATTTTATCTTTCGAATCAATAAAGAATTATAGAAACTTATAGTAATTTGAGGCTTGAATTTTATAAATGGAAAGTATTTATCTGGTTTTTCTTTTTCTTTTGATTTTTACCCACAATAATTTTTTCAACTCACTTTTTATAAAAATTTTACCCACACTAATTTTCTTCAACTCGCTTTTTATAAAAATTTTACCCCATATGGGCTGATTTAATTCATTTATAAGTAGCGCTTATTTTTTTTAAAACTTTAAGGCTAAATAACTTTTGATCTACTGGTCCGTTTTAAATGATTTTGGTAGCAAAATCATTTAAAACGGACCAGTAGATCAAAAGTTATTTAGCCTTAAAGTTTTAAAAAAAATAAGCTCTACTTATAAATGAATTAAATCAGCCTATATGCACACTAATTTTCTTCAACTTGCTTTTATATAAATTCGAAGGTTACTAAGTTTCGCCTCTGTACAGCCTTTGGTATACTTCATATTATTTTTTCTTTATATCTCAAATCTAGATTTATTTATTTGTGTCTATAAATTTATAAGTTGATTCTTTTAGTTAATGGTTCTAAAAGTTCTAAAACTAAGTGATATTAGGAATATGAAGACGATGAAGACAAGTCCATGCGTAATATAGCTATTCGATGGCGAAAAATTTACATTTTTGAATGAATAATTACTATTGCCCTTACTGAATTTTATGCATATAATCTAAGTCTATTCTCTTTTGGATTTATTAATTTAATGGGTTTATTTCACGTTCGACTTTAATTAACTTCTTTATTTGGTTAGTGATGCTACAGGATTATGGTATGCATCATACAAGATAATGTTATATGGGCACTCGGGTTTAAAGATAGTTGGTTACAAGAATAGCAGTTTAGTTAGCAATATTTTCCTTGTTTAAGTATGATATTTTACATAGCAAAAAAAAAAAATGTGAAAGAAATAATAAAGATTTTTATCTATAATTATTAAAAAATAAAGTTTTTGAAAACATTTTTTATACAAAATCAATTTATTATTTTTATAATGATCACTTTACATATTAAAAATAGTTTTTTTTTAAATAAAATTTAGTATAATTTATTATAATTTAATATATAGATATTACAAAATCGATGCTTGAATTATTATTATTATAAGTTGTCAAAAACTTTAGTAGTCCCGATTATATGATTCAAAAAACTATGGATAATGAACCGACCTTAGTCTGCAATTGCAAAGCATTTGAGAAATCCAGTATCCTGTAAGCATATATTTGTGGTTTCCCGAAAGTTTAAAATCGAGATGCCAGACCAAACAATTTACCTACTTATTGTTAATGATATACAAGTCGATAATGAACAACCCGATAATAAGATTGTTGCTATTGGTGATATAAAAAAACGGGTGGATGAAATGAATTGCAATATAGATCAATGGTTAGAACGAATAGAAAATCTTCAAAGAATTAATTTAAATAATATACCTATAGAAAGAAAAAGGATATTGTTATTAAATTAGAAGAAATTTATGATAATTTTTTTAAGGCGTTGTAATTTTACGATAGTAAAAAAAGATAAAAGATACGTTTTATGTATATTATTATTACCTTTTTTTGGCATCAGAATCGTCTATTATTTCTTTTTTTTTTGTCTTCCGTTATTTCAGCTTAGTTCTTTTTTTTTTGGTCACTCATATTAATATATAAATAAAGCCTATAATAATTTCAAGTATTTATTACTTTCAAAAACTTAGCGTTATACATTATTATTACCTTTTTTTGGCGTCAGAATTGTGGTGTCTTTTTTTCGTCTTATACTATTTCGCCTTAGTTCTTTTTTTTTTTTGTTACTCGAATCCATACATAAAATAAAGCCTACAAGATTTTCAAGTATAGCTCTTCACGTATTTTATTAATACTTAGCGTGAAAGGGAGATAAAAGTCTTTTATATTGGGTTACTCTGATTTGATTGAGTTACTTGATCGGGATCTTGTGTTACCAGCTGAGCCTCCCGTGCTCAGACATCGATTACGTGGTCCGGATTTGCAGGACATAAGGGTACCTGTTCATGATGACTTAGAAATCGAAATGCGAACGAAGCTACCGACGATGAATTTCGAATGATTGTGATGAAGTTTTATTGAAGCTACCGACGACGAATTTCGAATAATCGTGAAGAAGTTTTATTTGAAGTATGGAATGAGTGATTATCTATATGGTAAGAATTTTTTTTACTAGGTATTTGTTGAGTTATCGTATATCCGAAGGTACGCTGCCATACGAGTGTAAAAGGTCTAATAAATCAGGCTGCAGACTGATTTATCAGTTTCTCGCTCATGGTGAATAGGATATGCGCTAACTAATTGAACCTGGGCTGATAGATTAATGTATATCTGAAGATACGCTGCTATATGGTTCTCAATTAGTTGATTCGATTTTTGCTAACAAAATCGGCTATTAGGACTGGTTCCGAAAGTTATTTTGTTAGCAAAATTCGAATCGACTAGAGAATTTATGGTGAATCGGATATACGCTAGATGAATCCTGGGATCTTAGTTGTTAATGATGATGCATATACTTATTATTTTTGCATTCTTTAAAAATCGAAAATGCGAACGAAGTTACCGACGACGAATTTCTAATATAGCGAAGAAAATATGTAATGAGTGATGTCATGGGTTGATTTGCGACCTCAGGATTTCATGATGTCGTAACCACAAATCAACCCATAGCATGAGCTAAACCACGGAACCTCATCCCCGAAATTCAACTATTTTTTCAACAATATTTCGATTAACGCAAATTATATACTACTAATAATTTTTTTCATAACTTTTCAATGTTCAATGTCTATAACATCCTAATTTCCAATGTTTACGATTATGTATTTTTAGATTTATTTTTGCATGATGTTGTTATGTTTAGCAATGTTTTGTCTAAATCTGTAAAGGATCGAAGTGAGGTAATGGTTAGAATGGATCGTGTTAGGCTTAACGTAAATTTTAAAATAGATTATATGTTGATGAATATTGAAACGAACGAGCAAATACCAGAGATTTATCGTGATTTGTTGACTTATGAATATCAGAATAACAGAAAACCAAATTATAATTATTTGAGTAACGCTTTGGTTATAAATATGACTGTCAATAGTGAATCATGTAATTTATTTCTTTAATAATAAACAAATATGTGTGACGTGGAGGATAGAATTCTTGATCGTCATGTGATCTGTAAGATTCCTGAATTTTTTTTCATTCGATGAAAAATTTTGTATCATAAATGTTGTGGATGCCGTTTGTAGTTCATCGAAAAAATTTCGCATAAAATTACGCGTTGTTAATGAGTGTGGGTTGGGTACATTTATTTATTTATTGGGTTTTGAGGTATATTTTGACATATTTGTACCATATACGAAACAGGATGATAAAAATGATTTTTGTATACGTGTCGAGGCTATGTTACGTGAGATAAAAACAATAAATGGTAAAAAGTTAGCAATTAATGAAAC
Organism: Gigaspora rosea; assembly: GCA_003550325.1. Classification (NCBI taxonomy): domain Eukaryota; kingdom Fungi; phylum Glomeromycota; class Glomeromycetes; order Diversisporales; family Gigasporaceae; genus Gigaspora; species Gigaspora rosea. The sequence goes on along the minus strand of QKWP01002526.1, from coordinate 23,644 downwards.
CAAAATTGTCAAGAGATTTCAAGGTGATTTTATTCGAGTATTTTTTTATAATCATCACGAAAGGAGAACGGCTATAAATCTTGTGAAAAACTGTTATTGGCAACAGTTAGAATTGTATGAGGATTTTGTACCGAATTCGTTTTCTCAGTATATAGCTACGAAAACAATGATAATGATAAATGGTGAGGAGGAATCTTTTCCTCTTGCTGGTTTTTTTCAGTTGAGGGAAATGAAACATTTAGAAAAAAATTACAAGTACAATATTTTTAATTATACTGAATTAGATTTTAACATAGACTGTTATTTTGATTCTCAATTGGTGATGTCTTTTGATTTTGAAACGTTTAACTACAAGCATCTTTCAGAGTTGGAGAATGATAAGAATTCGAATATGATACCGAATGGAGGACATGAGAGTGATCAGGCTTACATGGGTGCATTTGTTTTTTATTCTGGTGGTGTCAATGTTCCTTGTTATGTGGTAATGATACTGCATAACAACAGCGATGTATATCTAAAATACAGCTCTGATCAAGTCTTGGAAGAAAAGATAAATGGTATAATAAATTATGATTTCAATAGGAGTTTGATAGAGCCCAAAAAGATTGTTAGTTCTTTGAGTTATGAAGATGAACGATATATAGATATAGTGAAAAGACTTCAGGATGAATTGGATAGAGAAATTAAGAAAATGGAACATACGTTAAAGGTACCGGTTACCGTGATAAGGGTCGATAGTGAATACGATTTTTACATGAGTTTTGCAAAGATACACAGAAAATTACAACCCGAGATTTGGACGGGACACAATATCCTTGGTTATAATATACCTTTTATGTTGAATCATTTGGATTAGGGATCCAAACAGTCACCCGGGTAGCCGTGTACCCGACCACCCGACCCGAAATTTTTATTAACCGGGTCAGACTTTTAGCAAATCGGTTGACCCGAAACCTTTTACTAATCGGGTGACCCGAAATTCAGATGATTGGGTTGTCATGTGCCATTACGCAGCATATGACAACCAATTATCTACCCTAGCAAATAAATTTGAACTTAAGCATTAAAGCTATTTCATAATTTCTGAAGCACTAAAAAAATAGCCGATAACCGAATTGATAAGTTATCGAGTCGGAATCAATAAGTTACCAGCTTCGGCCAAACACAGAAACTTATCATTTCGGTTATCGGCAATTTTTTTCAGTGTTTCAAAAAATATAAAACAGCTGTAAATCCGAATCCCCACACTGATATCGTCATTGTTTCTACATGGTTGCACTAACGACTTTGTCTGGCTCTAAAAAAGCTCTTGATTTTTTGAATAAATTATAACTTATTTCACAGCTTATTAAAAGCACATATTGAACTAATTTCTTTTATGGATAACTGATTATCCGGGTTTAGTTTTGGGTACCTGGTTGATGAGAGTAACCCAATAGGTCACAGGCAAAGGTTTTTTAATCAGGTATCCGGGTCACCCGATTATATCCGGGTGACCCGTTTTGGTTTCGGATACCCGGTTGGAGAAGGTGTTTGACCCGACGGGTCACGGGTAGCGATTTTCAAACCGGTTTGGAACCCTAATTTGGATTACTTAAATATTACACGAGAGGTTATAAATATATTCACTAATAAGGATCAGACGCTGGAACAGATTTTAAAATATAAGGTGATTGAGTATAAACATATCTTAACTGAATTACAGAAGGGTAAGAAAAAGGAAAAGACCAAGTTTAATAGTTATTGGTTTCTTAATCTTGATGGAACTATAATTTTCGACAACGCTTTATTATATAGACAGAAATTTCCAAAGGAGGTTAAATGGAGTTTGAATCATTGTCTCGCAGAATTCGGTTTACCTTCTAAGAACAATGTGGATATAAATTTTATGAACAAGACATTATTGAAAGCGAAAAATAAAATATGCGATCAAGAATTTGTGGATGATTGTGATAAGATTTTAGTCTATTGTTTTAATGATTGTGCTCGGGTGGTTCAATTTTTGGTGTTAGTCAATAAATATAGTGAGATACAGTCCCACGCGTTAGCTTATCATTGTACCATGTCTCAGATACTTTTAGGTGGTAGGGATGCGATGTCACAGTGCATGGTTAATAATTTTTTCATGAAAAAGAAGCTTGGACCTGAATTGGGTGATATAGGGATACAATACAATCAGACAAAGATGAATATGAATGAGAGTTATGGTGGTGGATATGTCGAGGATTCAAAAAAGGAGTTGTACATTATTATATTGGTTTGCATGGATTTTGAGGCGTTGTATCCGAGTATAATCATAAATTTTGGTATGTGTGTGTTGACTGTCACGTTTAAACCCAACCAAGAAAATTATTATTATATAGATCTTAAGGATAAGGATGGTAATGTTATTGACAGGGTCGGATTTTTGGATGCAAAGTTAGAGAAGAGCGCGATTTCGAAAATTTTACAGTATCTGATATCTAAACGTAAGGAGCAGAAGAAGATTATGAAAGATAAGAGTAAAACCGAGTTAGAAAGATTTTTAGCAGACTTGTTTCAACAGGCATATAAACTTGGTGCCAATGGTTTATACGGACTTTTGGGTTCAGAACATTCGATCATATCTAATAAAAAGATTGCTCATTGCGTTACCACTGTGGGTCAATACCAGGTTAAAAATCTGGGTGACTTTTGCAAGTCGAAAGGTTGTGATTTAATAGCTGGTGATACTGATTCTGTGATGATTAATATTAATTATGTCACGAAAGATGTGATAAAGAGATTTTATCCGAAATTTATCAATTATCAGACGGTTGACAACGTAGAGGGGTATAAACAAACGCTGTTAGAATTTTATGAGCAATTGGTGATAGAATCTTTTAAGGAGGCGACCGTACTATGTGAAGAGTATAATACGTTAAATCACATTGGTGATTATCCAAAGATTAATTTATGCGTGGAGAAGGCTTTGGGTTTTACCGGTTTTTTTTCGAAAAAACATTATATAGGACAGAAGTTTAAATCTGGAACTTAAGTTCACGATGATACATTTTTTAAGGCTAAAAAGGTATTGGCGCAAAAATTTGAATTATATAATGAACATTTGATCAGTGATGAATTAGTGAATAAATTTTTGCAAGAGACTCCAGAGTATACCACTATAGCTATGATGGATCGTTACATATACATGTTTTCCAAGGGGGTGAAATCAACCAGGAGGAATGCTACAAAAATTGAACAGGTGATTGAGAAGTTGATAATGTACAGAATATTTGATTATAAGAAATTGGCTGAATTTATGTTTGACAAGAAGTTCGTAAAATTAGAGCAGTATATGGATTTCTTCTTGAATGGGGTGATGTTTGGATGAAACACTGTGCGGAACAGGTCGTGGATGAGATGGTAGAATTCATTACTAAGAAGGATATTGCAGATCATTTGTACATATTCACGAATAACTTGAAAGTGCCTGTGCAGACTATGGACAACATAACATTTTGTGATAAGTTGATGCACGATAATTTTTCTTACAGTAAATGGTCTGTTGATGAGCAGACGGGAAGGTTGACGTTGTATAAAGACTGGCAAAAAACCGAACCTTACTTGTTTCATAATGAGATTGATTGGAGCGAGAATTCGGAGTGGGTGATATGTGGTAACAGTTCTTTTAATTATCAAAATACGCGGTTGAACCAATCTTGTGGGTTAAAAATGGGTGGTAACATCATGCAGAAAACATTTTTTGAGCGTATGAAGATGTTAGATCACAGTGATTTAACTGGAAGAGTTGAATATGTTGTTTTGTATAACCCTAACGAAACCAAGGTATCAAATAGGATGATGCTCAGCTACTTGTTTGATCCTAAAAAACATAGGTTGGATATTTTGTATTACTTGAGAAAAGTCACGAGTTTTTTATCTGTGTGTTTACAGATGTCAGATGCTGAGGTGGATGTTTATTTGCAACAGAAAGTGGAAGGTGTGATCAATGGTCCGAAAAATATATAAAGTGAATGACAGGACTTAATTGAACATTAAAATGGAGAAGATTATATCGATGATGAAAGCGGCAACTTTTTTTGGTCTTGATGTCAATATCGTAAATAGACGTGTATTGCGTTACACGGGAATACCGTCAATTTATTGCACTTTTTCAAATGGTTATAGCATTATAATATATTATGCAGCGTCGAATACGATAAATAATTTACTTTTGGGAAAAATAATTTCAGATATTAATGGTCAGACAATAAACAATAAATATTTAATAACAGAATCTTTAACAGGAATATTTTATAATCCTGATGAAGAATTAAAATATAATACAGAGAAAAAATGGTGGGAGGATGGGAAGTTGACGAGTACAACGAGGAAAATTGTACCTAAAAATGTTTTAATTGATAACTTGATCAAATACATATCAGTGGATATTCTTTCATTTGAGTATTTTAGTGATAGGTTAACATTTTGTGATTTTCACTTGTACAACAGTAAATTGTAATAAAATGTTACTATTTTATTCTCGTTTTTTTTTTCAATTGTTTAAAATGTCTGAGGATTACAGTAATAATTTTTGGAACATAAATGAACATAATGTTTCTATTAGTGATAAAAAATATTATTTTTGCTACGATTTTGGAACCCGGTTGATGAATTATACTCCGCCTCATGATGAAAACGAGAAAAGAAAACAGAATGACTTGCGTTTGATTACCGTTTACAATTCCCTTGATGAATTAGAGAAGGAGGCTACAAAAGTAAAATCATTTTATGATAAAATTAGTGACAATAATAAAGAAATCGAAAGATGATCGCTCAATATTTATATAAAGATAAATAAAAGCGCTGCTAATAGAATTAACGAAGATAAGCCTGGGTATATTTTCGGTAATGCATATGTAAAACTTCCGACATTAGAGAACTAAACCACTCTGCTGAAGATGGTCCAATACATCTTGCACATAAAAGCATATCTTTTATAACAGATTTGAATGTTTTTAGGGAAAGCTTATACCAAACAGTTTTAACGATTGTAGAAGAAGCTTTGGAAAATTTAGAAACGAAGGAGAAGATTACAAAAAGGATTATAAACATAGTTGTGAACGATCTATTTTCGGCGATAAACTTAAAAAGATTTCGGACATATGATTACTTAAAATTCAACAATACGAGCGGTGAACCTATGAAGTATAAACATATTTTTCTTAATATTAGTGAGACTTTGAAAGATATGAATAGTTATTTGGAAGCCGATTACGATTATGAAAAGAAGTGCGTTAATCTAAAACAATATGATTTTTACACCAACGTTATTAATGATATTAATCCTTTAATGTCGGAAGCAATTAAAAAACGTAAGGCGAAAGAGATTAAATTTGATGAGGTTAATATTACTTATTCTGGTGAAATTATTAACATGTGCGGTACTGAAGTTAATGATACAACAAGTGGAAAAATTGTCAATGATGACAAACATAAGAGAAAAAAAAGGAAAAGTTAATTTTATTGTTTAATAGTGAGATTAAAAAATTTTATTTATTATTTATCATTAGTGGTTTACAATTTCAGTTGTTGACATATGTTTACTTATATTATTTTGATGTAATAAAGTCAAATTTTTATATTCATTCGTTATTTCAGCATGTAAAATTTCTCTCGAGATTAATAAGTAATTATTAATTTGTTTTATAAATGTCATAATTATGAATAGAATATCGTCATATATCTACAATTCCAATGTTTATTCATCACGCGAGTTAAGTTATTTTTAATAAGTTTTAACTCACTGGAACAATATTAGAATTTCAGATACAAATTAGAAAGATTTATATTCCGAAACAAACATTGACAATTATGATTATACTTTTGCGAGACAATTATTTATCTCATTATATTTATTAGTAGTTGAAATTCGTTTATAAATACTAGGTCGATATAGTTCCGAAGCCACTCATTTCATGATCAAACTTTTATCATCGCAACTAAATCCCAACGGTGCATCCATCACGGCCACTACTCTATCATCCAACGTCAATCGTTCCATCATATTAGTAAATCCTTGATAATAAATGGATGTGTTATTATCTTCCTTTTACATCAGCATTTTTCATTGACCTTTTGCTATAAATTCCATTTTTATAACAGTCGCCAAAATCATTTTGCCCAGTCGAACTTACATCAACACATTCGATCTCTCAGGTTGTTTTCACTATCTTTTACAGTCGAAATCACACCACGTGTAATTTGGCGCAGCAGACAGATAAGTAAAAAAATTTTATAAAAATATATAGCCAAACGTGAACCTCAATGCAAAACATAATCACCATTATCTATTACAGTTTCTACACGATCATTCATGTCCGCCACTAATCTTGTCGCCAGACCATCTAACAATTGATTTCATTCTTTTACTATCTAACCTCTTTATTGACCGGATTTTTTTTTTTTTTGTGAGTTTAATTTTCATGATTCCCAGACATTTTCTATTGGATTCAGATCTGGTGACATCGAAGGCCATGGGAGCTCCTTAATGCCAATTTTCATCCTTCCAAATTTTCGCAATTTTTTGACGGATCGTTATCTTCTTGGAGCACAATTATACAAAATCTTCGCCAAAAATTTTATCAACAGAAGAAAGAAGACCCTCTCATACACAGTAACCATAAATTCGCATTCAGGTTTCTCTGAAAGAGAAACAACTCACCAAACCCAGAAGCCGAAAAACAGATTCCTCTACAATTTATTCGAGCCGAGTATAAGGACACTCTAATTTCTATTATTTCTATTATAACGTTTCCATGGAAATCTAAACATACTTAAAATTAAACGTACACACTCATGGCGCAAGGGTAAACAACTTGGTATGTGCGTGTATACGCGATATTTTGGGTGTTTACGCGCTTGCATAGGATAAGCCACCAAGCACCATCAAATTACCATTTTTGTATGCATGATTAAAGCATTTACAGGTATCAATTTAAAAATTATAATTGGATACTGTGATCTAAACGGAATTGGAGTGTGCAAAATTTTTTGATTTATACTATAATATAAATTAATTGTCAGGTTATTGATGGTGTAGAAACAAGAAAGTTATATGATCGTTGGGTAAGTTCTCGTACATTAGATATTCGTCATTATGTATATCGTATTTGTGATTAAGTACTGTGCTAATAGTTGCATCTAAATTTAATTTAATTCTTAGAGTAGAAGCAAGAAGTTATGTCCTACCTACGTTATATATATTGTTATAGTTAGTGTGTGACCGCCAGATAAGTTCTCACACATTATTTTGAAAGTATACATTCATCGTTGTGTATACCGTATGAACTGAATAGAAAATGCGAACAAAGCTACCTACGAATTTCGAATGACCGAAGAAGCTTTATTTGAAGTATGGAATAAGTGATTATCTATATGGTGAGAATTTTTTTACTAGGTATTTGTTGAGTTATCGTATATCCGAAGGTACGCTGCCATACGAGTGTAAAAGGTCTGATAAATCAGGCTGCAGACTGATTTATCAGTTTCTCGCTCATGGTGAATAGGATATGCGCTAACTAATTGAACCCGGGCTGATAGATTAATGTATATCTGAAGGTACGCTGCTATACGGTTCTCAATTAGTTGATTCGATTTTTGCTAACAAAATCAGCTATTAGGACTGGTTCCGAAAGTTATTTTGTTAGCAAAATTCGAATCGACTAGAGAACTTATGGTGAATCGGATATACGCTAGATGAATCCTGGAATCTTAGTTGTTAATGATGACGCATATACTTATTATTTTTGCATTCTTTAGAAATCGAAAATGCGAACGAAGTTACCGACGACGAATTTCTAATATCGCGAAGAAGTTTTATTTGAATATGTAATGAGTGATGTCACGGGTTGATTTGCGACCTCGGGATTTCGTGATGTCGTAATCACAAATCAACCCATAACACGAGCTAGACCCCGGAACCTCATCCCCGAAATTCAACTATTTTTTCAACAATATTTCGATTAACGCAAATTATATACTACTAATAATTTTTTTCATAACTTTTCAATGTTCAATGTCTATAAATCCTAATTTCCAACCACATGCTTATAACGTTATCCGAAGCCACTCATTTCATGATCAAACTTTTATCATCACAACTAATCCATCACGGCCACCACTCTATCGTCCAACATCAATCGTTCCATCATATTAGTAAATCCTTGATAACAAATAGATGCGTTATTATCTTTCCTTTTACATCAGCATTTTTCATTGACCTTTTGCTATAAGTTCCATTTTTATAACAGTCGCCAAAATCATTTTGCCTAGTCGAACTTACATCAACGCATTCGATCTCTCAGGTTGTTTATCACTATCTTTTACAGTCGGAATCACACCACGTGTAATTTGGCGCAGCAGACAGATAAGTAAAAAAATTTTTATAAAAATATATGGCAAACGTGAACCTCAATGCAATACATAATCACCATTATTATCTATTACAGTTTCTACACGATCATTCATGTCCGCCACTAATCTTGTCGCCAGACCATCTGGCAATTGATTCCATTCTTTTACTATCTAACCCCTTTATTGACCGGATTTTTTTTTGTGAGCTTAATTTTCATGATTCCCAGACATTTTCTATTGGATTCAGGTCTGGTGACATCGAAGGCCATTGGAGCTCTGTGATATGAAATTCATAGTTTTTAATGAGATCGAAATAGAAAACCAAGTGATTTAGATATCGTGATATTTAATCTCCATTTCATAGTTATTAGTGTCATTTAGTTGGTATTCAAAAAAGTTTGTAAGTTTATTTTTACTTATCTTTTATGTTCTCCATCGCTGGTACTGTATCATTGTTTTCCATAAATTTGAAATTCCTGAGAACTCTTTCTAAGTCACAAGAAAAAGAGCATATGTTTGAACAACACGAAAACATTCATTATTGTTAGAAATCTAATAGATGCACCAAACTAATAAGACCTCATGTTATTATTATTTGAAATAAACGTATGTACGTACGGCCAAACAGCTTTATCCAATAAATTCAAACACAAATTACAATCAATTTTAATAAAAAAACAAAAAAGATATTTCTCCTTGATTTGTTTTCGAAAAATTCATTCTCATACGTTTCATCGTAACCTTTATTGTTGATATTCGAATTCAAAGAATTATGTATGTTTTTTTTTTTAATAATGTCTTTTCAATTTTTTTTTTCTATAGTTCAGAATAATGACAACTGATCAAAGTTAAATTTGGGTAAAGAAAATAGTAAAATCAGCGTGGTGCATTATACAGTTTATAGGCTTTTTTATATAGTCTATTATAAGCCATAAGTATAATAGCAAAAAAATAATAATAAAAACTAGAACGAACTTTCTAACCTGAAAACGCTATTTATGAATTGAATAGCTTATTTTAAATACTTAGATTAATAAATGTTTTTTATACTCACAGAAATTAACATGAAATAACATGAGTAAATAATTTTGAGTTATGAAATATTACGTTTTTTATACTTGACAATTATATTTCACAAGTAGAACTATAAATATTTTCTAAACCTATTTGATAGAAACCTTTGTTAGATATTACTTTTCCAGCAGTTAAAAATATATGTACAAAACTTATACAACTTTTATTGTGGTATTCTAAACAGAATTTTATGACATATCCTATAAACATAAAATTAGGATAAGGGTTAGTGTCAAAGTTAGGGTAGAGAATTAGCAAAGATCATCTCTACCTCAAAATTTGCAAGGAATTTTTTTTGTTAAAACACGAAAGGAGCAAAACTATGAGTTATTAAAATCACCTATATTTTCTTCGATTTCATGTTACATGATCTGACGTTCTATAGAAAATATTTGTAAGAGTTGCATATACACACCAAAGATTTTTGTAAAAAATACTTGTAAAAAAGGTTTATTGTTCTACCCGTGCTTATCGGAACTCCTAAAAAAATTAAAAAAAAATTGAAATAAAACTTGAAAATTCAATCACTGTATTTGTTTTCACTCTCTTCCACACCAATTCTTTATTAGTAACAAACGGCAGCTTTTTAAAAATTACCTTTATGCTTATCAATTCAACCCCAATTCTTAAATAATAACAGTAACCAACTTTGATACATTCCGTTAGGATTATTCATCTCTGCAGAATTTTGATAATGAATGATTGCTTTATTCTTATCCTTTTCAACAATAACCAAGCCAGAATGTATCAGCTGATGTTTGGCAGTCAATTAATTTCAGTTGATTAAAAACATTTGTTGAATTGAGTAAATTTTCATCAGATGAGTTATTGAATTTTGTACTTGAAATTTTAAATGCAAGAATTTTTTATTTAATTTAACAGTTATTATGTCGATTGTGTTACATTTTGGATAATAACAAAAATGCATTCTAAATCTATATAAATTACTGTCGCATCGTAAATGATGTCTTCTTAAGAATTGCAGAAGTTGGTAAGCATGCTTTTACGCGTTTATTCAAAGCTGGAATACGAGGATTTACTCATTGGGAATGAGATGATCACATTCGCTCATCTAAATTCGGTGAAAAGCCTACAAAAAATGTTTGAGCTTATCATTTAACTCTGAGGTATTGTCTTTTTTAAGATTAGAATCTTTGAAGGAATAATTCTTGAAGATTTTTATCATCATTATGGATCGATCGTTAGAAAGCTGAAAGATATTGATGCTTTGTTAAAATACGAGGTAATAAATAATACGTCTTTTCTTTATGGTGAGTTCAAAGGTAAGAGGTTTACGATGCTAATGACGACACATGGGATTGATGGTATTTATTAATCATGTGTACGTCGAGTGGTTGATCAATGAGTCTCTGTTGATTTTTGGTAAGCGAAATGTGACTATTGTAAGAGTTTACTATATCTCTGGTAACCAATGGCGAATAATTGATTTGGTTAATAATGATTGATGACCGTAGATCGTATAGTTTTTTTTCGTCCAATTTCTCAGAAGATTGGACTGTAATATTTGAATGGTAACGAATTCAATAGCAAGGTCATTTATACGGACAATAAGACGATGGTTCATTTATAATATAGACAATTTTATTAACGATAAAAATAGACAAAGATGAGACACGTTTAAACAGGGCTGGTGAATGACTTGAAATGACCCAATAACTCAAATGACAAATAAAGCCCAAATGATTTAAGAAGATCACTTTACAGAAAATCATTTACAGACCCCTTATTTTATGAAAATCATTTCACAGACCCCTTATTTCATAGAAAATCATTTCATAGGCAAATTTATTTTAAAGACAGTTTTATACAGTAAACAATTTTTAAAAGAGAATACTCCGATCCAATAGTTTGTTTTGGAATTTGATTACCAAAATGATTGTCTTGACAAGACAATTCTAACAAGCCTAAATCCAATCACGGGATCCCAAAATAATTATATTATGATAGGGTGAAACCCCGCGCAGCTAGCTAGCTATGATCATCACATGAGGGTGAAATCCGCTTTTACATAAAAAACATAATCAAACTCGGATTTCACCCTAACCTGATCTACGTAGCGAATTTTACTAGCTAGCTGCGCGGGTTTCACCCTATCGTATTAATGTCTGTAAAAATGAAATGTCGATGAAACAATGATTTTCTATGAAGTGATACGTATCCCTTTTGCCAATCAAAATTGATTATCATTTTTTTTTTTATAAAAATACAATTGACAAAAATCGCTATATACAGTACATACGGCAAATTTCCACTAAGAAAAATCGATATTCATGTATTAAGTGAGGTTATTTGTAAATAACGTACTATAAAAATTTCGTGCAATTAGAATATCCTTTTATTAATGCGTTTGATATTTTATGTGTTTATAAAAAAATCTTTTTTTCGATGTAAAATACCAAATGCATTATAAAAGAATATCTAAATTAACAAAAATCATATATATATATATATAAAGAGGTTTATTTAATGCACAAATATCAATCTACTTGGCAATATTTAACCAATAATAAAAATTAATGTGATAAATGACCTAAATGACTGGTCATTATTTGATGACTGAGGGTCCAGGTCATTTACCATCCCTGCGTTCAAAGATTACTTTAGACATATGTGATGATAGGATTCAATAAATCAAGAAACTTTATTGCAAATGTTTTTTGATAGGTACATTTCTAGAAGAGAAAAAACGTCTCGTGATTATATAAAAGATCAAGCATGGCTTGGGTTAACGCCGACGTTGATTGATTATTTTTTGGGTTCTGAATCATGTGAGAATTAAATTACCGTAAAAATCCTTACCCAGATTATTTACGTAATCTGAAATTTAAGGAATTGGGATGGTGTGGTGCTTACTTTTCAAATTTTACGGATTTAAACGAAATTATATTGCGTTATTTAAAGTATTCATTACTTATATAGTTTGTTTTTTGAGTAATGAATTCGATTTTAAAAAATTGAATAAGACATATTACAAATGAGATTTTATGCAGTCAGACTCCTAAATGCACGTTGTTTGAACTAACCCAAAGTGTCCAACTATTTCTAGCATCTAAAATAGCACTAGCGATATCACGAAAACGATTAAAACAATTCCGGTCAGATGTGGTTATCGTAAGATCACACGTGCTATTTTAGATGCTAGAAATAGCTGGACACTCTCGATTAGCCCTAGAGCGTACATTTAATAATATCATGACATAATTATGATAAATATAACTTAGTAGTGCTATAATTAGTAAATTTGATTGGTTAGTAATCACGTGGATGCATTTATAATTTATGGAAGGAGAGTGAATAAAGAACATGCATTTTATCTATAAGTCCCATTGTGGGTCCGGATGCATTTAAGCATTTATGGAGATTGCATTTAAGGGGGGTTTGACTGTATTATAAGTAGGATTACGAGAGATAGTAGATGGCTAAATAATGGTTTAATAAGCAAGTTTCAAGTAATTTTTTGAAGTTTACTTTCATGCAGTACTTTTAAACAATTTTGTTCATTTGACGAACATAAAGAATATAAATATAGTTGGTGCGAATAAGAAACATTGATTTAAGGCGAACTATCCAAGTTTATACGTAGATATTTAACATAGCATAACAGATAACATTTCATATATTTTTAATATAAGGAACGTTTATTTATCGACTTGTTAATGCATTTAAGGTAAGTTCATGAAAATTTACTACAATGAGTGATGCCAAGAGAAAACTGTGTCATGCTTTATGAATATTTACTTTTAATAAAAATATTTTAAAATTAAGTAACTTTAAACGATAATTACTTTAATAATCTTAATGAGATAATTAAAATGTTAAGTGTTTAATTACTTGTATTTTAAAGATATACATTTTATATAAAAGTATATATAAATGTATGTTCAAAAAAGCATGATTTACAGGTTTTCTCTTGGCGACACTCATATACAATTACACCATTGAAACTCAGAAACTTCATATATAAAGAATGTTGATATATAGAAATTCTATATAGAAGTTTTGTTTTTTATATGTTTAATAATAGTTGATTCAAAAACAAATGAAGAATTTCATAAGTGCTTATATGGGAATTCGACTGTAATTAGTTTCATTTGTTTTTATATATTTAATAACAGTCAAAAAAAAAAAAAAACAAATAAAGAATTTCATGTGCTTATATGGGATTTCATTTATTCACTCGATATAGGTAATTGGTGAGCTAAAGAACACTTTATTGGTTTAAGTATTAAAAATGAACTTTTCGAATTCTTTAATATTTACCATTACACAATATAACTCATTCAATTCCATCTTATTCAATTTTTATTAAGCTTATAAATCATAATAAAGTAAGATGCTAAAGTTCTTGAATTACGAGATACCTTTAATTTAATAATAATCTATAATTATTGCATTGAGAATAAGTTATTCAATTTTTTTTTTAATGTTAAAATTGGTTTAACAAGGTTAATAAAATATATATTTTTAAAATCAAATATTTAATATTTTATTTTAAGTTAGCAAATCTCTGGTTTACAGATTCAAAGATATGGATCATATGTACATTGTTTTTTTTTAGAGTCTGAAGGTTTAAACTACATAAACAGGCTCTTGAATCAAAAATATCAGAGTTAAAAAAAAAAGGTATTCGAATGTGAAGACCAGCGATCAGTAAAAAAGATTTGATGGATACTATAGAAAAGGGTTCCAACATTGGAAAAAATCGAATGTATGTTACTTATTTCGCTAAAAACTAGTTCATCAACAAAATCACTATGTCTTAGTTAACTAAATGATGAAATGTCTCTCAAGAAAAATTGTCTAAAAAAGTTAATTGTTAATAACCAATATAACCAATATGAAGATTTAGATCACATTATTGGTATTGCTATATCTTATGAAATATTTTAGAAAGACAAAAATATATTTTTTTTTTTTTTTTTTTTTTTATGTGTATATATATATATAATTTGGTAAAAAAATGAAAAGAAACTTATTTACATGAATCTAAAAAAAAGAAAAAGAGATATGTATATATTTATATATTTATAAATTTAGACTCCGATTCCCCAATTCTCACCAGCACCACTGATAGAAAAAATTGGTGGCATATAGTATTGATTTTCTGAAAAGTTCACATCGACACCGGAATCCTGCGATGTTCGATGATAATTAAAATCTGGTACATTTATAGGTGTTGAAATTTCAGGACTATAAATATCTTCATCCTCGTAGTTTAAAAATGTACGAGTTGTAATGTGATTATAAATAGGTGAGAAAAGAAATTCATCTTGTCCTTGTCCATCGTCCATGAGATTCTTTCGAAATAATAAAGTTCTTAAAGAGTCATTTGTAGATTGTGCAGGTTCAGTTAACTTTGTAGAACCATTATTTGATAAATATCTACTGAATCCTGTTTGCTGCGGAACCGGCGAAGCACAGGTTTCAGTAGGAGGATGATAATTTATGGTTGGTATCGTCAACAATAAATCTGCACACTGAAGTTTAAGTGATGGTCTTGATTTGTGATGAGTTTTAGTCGGTGATGTTTCTTCAGGATCTTGTGGTGCTGTGTAAACTATACTAAGTGGTGAGTTGGTTTTTACTTGTGCGTTTTTGGTGTTAACGGTGTTAACAAGTTGTGGACGACCAGATAAAGTTGAACTCATTTCAGAAAATTATCTTATATAAAGTTGAATATTTTTTTTTAAAAAAAAAAAAATGATTGTGTTTAAATAATTTTTATTTTTTTAATTTTTTTTTTTTTGATTCCGATATTTATCTATATATGTATATTTCGCAATACCGGAAGGTTGAAAGCGACCATGAGGCTTTAAATACTTTTTTTTTTTATCTACTATATGATTTATTATTAGCAATGACAGATTATTTGTAAACAGATTTTTTATATGTATTATGTTTCATTTCTACCGTAGATTACTATATTTTATTAAAGTTTTTTCTACTAATCAATGCTATTTTTATCTATATACTTAAATGTTTTTTTTCGTGCATTTACTGGAGCGAATAAAAATATTTTGTGCCATTTTAATCTCCTTTTTCTGGGGGGTAAATTAGGATGCTATCGGTTATACGGTGATTGTGTGATGTACGAATGTGAAATGTTCAACGATTCGATAAGGTTGTAGGACACTTGTACTTAAAAAATATAATAAAAGTAGTTTTTTATCGGTGATCAAATGATCTTTTATGTATAAGGAAGTATGGTGTATCGCATAAGCACCTATTACTGTATTATGTATAAACAAATACCGAGCCTTTATCAATAACAGATTTTTTCTTGTTCTCAATTTCTCTTCATTTTTAATCATATTTAATAGCCAAAGCAATTGTTCACGTACGTACGTACGCACTTAATCGTACGTGCAGATTTCAGTTAAAAAACGCCATTTCTTTTGCACTATTACTAACTTTATTTGTGTTCGTTATATTATTTGTTATATTATTTATTATATTATTTATTATATTATTTATCGTTATGTTAATATATTTTATAATTTATTTTTTAACCAATAAAAATATTTGTTTATAAACATATAGTACAATATAAGTATAATAAAAGTGTTTAGAAAAATTCCAAGAATTTAGTTAAGACTAGGTAAACAAGACTGTTTAATGTCCCATTATTATTAATACTTACGTAGTAGTACGTTCTTATTTTCTTGATTAATGCATAGCATCGTAAACGCCGTAGTCTGCCATATAAAGTATAATAACATTCATATTTCGCATATTAGTAAGTCTACTACTACAGTTAGAAGTCTGATTCAATGAATAGTATATTCGAATATTCTGAAATATTTGATATCCGAATATATAATTTTTCATTGAAATTAGTTCAATGAATATTCAATAAATATATAAAAATTGAATTTTATTAATTGTATTTAATTATGTAATTTAATAAATTTTTATGCAAAAATTTATTATATATTTAATTTATTCAGATTTAGTTTAATGAAACAAGAAGTTTGAACAAAAGAATATTCGAATATCTTTTTTTTTTGACTCAATACAAGTATAAAAAATTTCGCATGTCATGTGAGGTCTCAACTTTATACACCAATACTACTAAAATCATTAACTTAACAATCCCTAGTTAACTACTCAACTGTCTCTAAGAACTGTCCGAGCTATTCATGTGAATTTGCACTGTTTCTAAATATTGACCATAAATTTATATCACTAATCAAATTTTTCACAAGCTTAATCTGATAATAAATGTTAAAAGCCCAAAGTCTCATTTTATCTTTATACATTTCCGGCTCTATACATTTCCGGCTCCATTCATTTCACCGAAAAGCAATTCACCGACATCTTGTTTCATGTTTCACCGACAATTATTTCACCCGACAAAGTAAATTCTATCCATTGTTGTTAGAGTCAGGTTTAGAATTAAAGTTAAGGTTAGTGCAGTTTTTGTTGGTAAAATGTGCCCTAAGTGAAATAATTGAAATAATTATCGTTGAAATATGAACTTGATGAAATGAGTGTAGGTGAAATGAGGGTGATTGTCGGTGAAACAATATGTATTCATACATTTCGGGTTCATATAAATTTAACTTTATTTTAAATCTTGAGTGTGCTTACTTTTTTTTATTCATTTTATTTTTTTATTCTCATATTTTCTTATTCTCATATTTTCTTACTATATCAGATATAATAAATTAAATTACGTAAATTCTCATTTTGTCTTACGATTACGCACATGACGACCAAAATGGACACAATTTAATAAGGTAATTGATCATAAGGTCATAACCTATGTTTGGACAGTAGATCATATGCCCAACATTGTACAGTACTCCATTATGATCATCACATGAAGATGAAAATTCACTATTATACTCGGCTGTTCTATAATTATGAAATATATGCGAATGATATTGATCGTTAACCTAAAAAATTACATTATAATTCCGAAAGATTGGACATGTTAAAATTCTAACATATTATATCGTGATTTATATCATAATACATAACGATAAGCAAATTGTAGTTAAGAATTTGAAGTCATTTACCGGTAACACATAAATTTAGTTTATAATTTTTGAATAATGTTGTCGTTAAACGATTAATTGTTAAAAAAAAATTTTTTTTTAGGGTTTTATTCTGATTCTAATAAATGATTACTATATTGAAAATTTTTACTCTATATACGTATGCTATTTAAAAAAATTAAATACTGTAAAATTATTAAACATGAATATTTATACATAATCTATCGATATATTTCTTGATCAAATTAAAAAACGATGAGTAAAAAAAGAATATACGTATAAAGAAATGATTATTAAATCACAATAATAACAACCCCCCATAATAAACAATAATGGATTCTGTATTTCTTTTTAGTGACATCTAATTATAACGACATCATAGTAAAATCTTTTTATACCGACAATTTTTTTTTTCGGTATAATTCACTGTATAGACATTTTGAATTTTTTTACTATTGTTCTCAAAAATGTCGATATAACCAGAGTGACGTGTATTTCTTTTTAACCTGATTAAGTCTTATGGTAAAAGATGTGATATTATCTTTTAATACAAGATATTAATGTTGTAAATAAACACATACTGTAATTAAGATTTGTAATATATACGTACTAAGTTTTGGATATTACAGTGATATTACGTATTAATAAAATTTGCTAATAAAATATTATTATTAAAATTAGTAGATACCAGTCATCAATTTGTCACGCAGATCATGTTTAATTAGCAATTCACGTAAGAACAGGACAAAAGTCGGGGATAAGTATTTATATAGTTTTAATAGTAATATGGAATCCAATTTCCCAAAATTGTATAGTAAAAAGACGGTTTTTTTAAAATTCAAAATTTCACTCTTAGTAAAGTACCTTTTATTTTTAGAAAATTCTACCGGACTTTTAATAAAAAGAAAGATAAATACCATATCTTTATGCCTATATAATTTAATTTTATATTATATTTAAACTATTAATACTTTATATTGTAGGCAAACTGGATTCCAACATTCGAAATGTTATAGTAAATTTGCTTATTTTTATTATATAAAATTTTATAAATTGTCCTGTTCTTATGTGAATTGCTAATTAAGTAAAATTTAGAAAATTTTCGGGGGGGTTTTTTTTTGGCATATTTAATCAAAAAATATTGCCGGCTTAAATTTTGGGTATCATTTAGCAATTCTCTAATATTTGGAGGTTCTTCTTATAAAATTTTATAATAAAGTTGATTAGGATTTGGATCACAATTTGTCAATTTTTACCATTAGTTTATAAGTGAAGCACGACTATAGTATTGTACAATGTGGTCGGATTTGTTCTACTGGGTATTTCTAAATTAGGCCACACCAAATTGATTCTTTGTTTAATATAACATTAATGATCAATAATATGGAGGAAGGGCTAAAATAATACACATATATACAGTAATTAATTACTCATGATTGAAATGCTGCAATTTTATTGGCTATTTAACTTTTATAATTTTTTTTTTTAATATTATTAGTTCTGATCTCCATGCCCACAATTAGTGGACATGAGTTTGAACAGTTTTGGACATTTTTAAGCAAAAAATAAATTGAAATTACTTAAAATTTTTATTATGATAACATGATTTATAATTAAGTAAAAAAGATTTATCACTAAATTTTACATATAATTGTATATTTTTTAATAATAAATACTTGATTATAAGATGTATAGTTACTATGAACACTATGGACATGGACATGGACATGGACATGAACATAGTAAACATGACATCACTATTCTCAATGTCTCAAAAGAAAAAAAAAACTCTTTTTTTTATTTTTATACTAATTTAGTTAAATTTTGCACAGTACCTATTACAGTATTGTTAACTAAAAGCTGGAATTATACTGAACGTCCAGATATTTCTAGTGTTCTAGTAGTTCCAATGAAGTTTTCACTGAAAGGAATTATTTCACTGGAACCGATATAATGCTAGCCAATAAGAATACAAATAAGAATTAAAATTATTATTATCATATAAGTTTATATACAAGACCTGGGAGTCTGCTGTATAGTTGTTGTACAGTATTTTCATATATATGCATGATTTTTCAATAGTGTGCATTAATGTGCATATAATACATACTTTTAACTAAATCCAAAAAAACTAAAAACTTAAAAAAAAAAAAAAAGCATTTGTATCAATTTCCATGAGCATTACTTAACAAATTATTATTTAATGAATTACTACTCATACTATATTCATTATTCTCATATTCTACTTCTTCTTCTTCTAGCTTTGCAGTTTCTTCATCTACCAATATTTGTTCCTAGTTATACAGTTGTTCCTCCCAATTATCAAATGTTTTATCTGAATGATCTTTTTCATCCAGTTCATTTGATTCATTTAGTTCAATTAGTTCTTGTGAATTTGCTGATTCAATAGCTGGAATAAGCAATATATTGTAAGGCTTTTGCTTCTTTCTCTGAGAAAAGTTAATTGAGGCACGAATTTGGCTCATAGCCAATACTTTTTCATTTTATACTTAAGAATATTAAATCTTTTTTTTTTAAAAAAAATTCAAATTAATAAATAATACCTATTTTGAGATAATTTGTTGGTTGGTATGAAGAAATCTCATTGAACTCCATAATCGTTCTACAGATATAGCATTAACACAGATTCCAAATAGCCGTATAGCCAAAGGATCTAATTCTTTAGTTTGAAAAGTTGCGAATTCCCAAAATCCCAATACATTTCTTCAAACTGTTCATATGATATACTATCAAATAGAAAATTCAATTTTCTATATTCTTCAAACTTAAATAAAATTTGAGTTGGTTGACGTTCAAACTATGCCTTATAATAATAGATAATAAACCTAGCAAAATAAGTAAAATTTAAATTTTCTAAATTAGTATTGAACGAATATTTGAATTAAAAGGAAGGCTAAAAGCAACAATGGCTGTTTCCATTGTTTCTATCTTTGCTCTAATCATAAAATCATATATTCAGATAAATTTTCGTCATTATACCGTATATTCCTGAAAATAAGCAACCTTTTTTGGCCAAAAAATTACATGAAAAAACGAGGTGCTGCTTAGAGGAGTGACAAAAATCAAGTGATTTTCTAGGGGGGGTAAAAAAAGTTGAAATTATATATAAAAACCTGACTATATATATTAAAAAATAGGGGGTAGGCCTTTGATAAAAAATAATCAGGTAATTAATGACACTGCTCTTATTTTCGAAATATTGAGTTTTTTGAAAAAATTAAAAAACGTACTAATAAAAAGTTGTCCAAATAACATTAAATTTTTACTGTAAGTGTATTTTTATACACTGAACAACTTTATTTAATTGACCTTTTAAAGTTTATTTAGTAAAAAAAAGTTTTATATATAGCAACTGCTAACGAATTTTTTAAGATTTTGAAAAAAATCAGGAGTTGCTTATTTAAGGGGGTTGCTTATTTTGGGAAATCTATGGTATTCCTTCTACTTTTCAAGATTTTACCAAAGACTTGTAATACTTCGTGAAGACAGGTGGTGTCCAATTGTAACTTATTGAGGGCTTCACAATATGGATGAAGCAGAAAATGTAATTCTTTTATCAATTGCCAAAAATTATCATTGAGTAGAATTAACGTGATATTATATAGTAGATAAAGCTAATTTAAATGAGTTGATGATTGATCTAATTCATCATCAAAATTACAAGCTGAAGTGTTCAAAGGTAGCTCATATGTGGTAGCTAAGTTTTTAAAAAAATACAAATAAAAAATTAATTGTTATTAACAAATTGATGTTATTAGGTATTTACATGTAGAGCTTGGCGAGATTTTTTAGGCTCTTAAAACAATATGAATAAGAATTCCAATGAGTATTTGCTGGACAAATCAAGGTAATATATTTGTATAAATTTTTTTTGTATATCCTGAAGTTTTTCAATAAAATATGAATGGATAGCATTATTAAAATAGCCAACTATTTTTAGAGCTTCTTTGGAAGCAAATTTGAATTCGTTAGATTCTTTAAAGATCTCTTCTACAGCTAAGTTACTCGGTGAGTGAAATATAGAAAAAAAACGATTTGGGGATTTTAACCGTAACTAACGTCTATTTAAAAATTTTTTGGGGGTTTTTTTAAAAAAAATTAAATAACAATTCACTTTTCAATAATTGTACTTACTTGGTGCCAGAATATGCTAAAGCACTATCAGAAACAATAGCAGATAATTTAGCATCTATTTTTGATGTTTCACTAATCATCGATTCAATTTTAGAGATAGTTTTAACTATTCGTTCTCACTTTGAGCTTATATTGATTGTTTTTTAAATTAAAGATTCTCCAGTTGATAAGATAAGTAACAAGCCAAATATATGTTGTTTCAAACTATTTTTCTATTCGTCAAACACTGAAGTAATTCCAATATTATTATTTTTTTTAATTTTTGTTCACAGAACAAGTTCAAATTTTTTTTTTTAGCATTAAGGATGCGATTTTATAAAGTATACCAACCAGGGAAAATGAGGTTAGGATTTAAAAATTCGAAAAACTTTATAGTAGCTGGATCTGATGTCTGCTGAAAGGACCATCCATTTGATACAGTTATTCGTAATAGTAACTGCTTAAATTTCAAATTTTGAATTCTCTTTTACAGTGATGCTTCGAATTAGAAAATTATCTATAGAATTTGAGGCTTTTTTCTTGTTTTTGCTAACAGCTTTGGTAAGAAATGAAGTGCTAGTACTAGCTATCATGTTATCTGTGCTATCATCATCTTTTTTTTTTAAAAAAAAAATTATTAATAATGTTCTAAATTTAAGTTGCATACCAGATAATTCAGTATTTCAACACCTTTTAGAAACTTGAGAGGTCTGTTCCTCCCCATTATCTGTTTTGTTACAATAGGCATCTACCACTTCTTGAAATCCCATCTTAGTACAAAAGTGCTTACATTTTTTTAAGCAATTTTGAAACATATTTTTCTTATTATTAATTGTATCTTTTAGAGTCTCATTCCAACCAATCACATTATTGCAAACTTTGCATATACTATATATATTGAATAACAATATCTTTTATGAATCTTTGTTTCTTGGGACTACTTGTATATCGACACAACATAGTGTTGAATATTCTTAGTGCAGTTGCAACTAAAAACAAGAAACCGTTTTGGCTTTAAATTTTTTATTTATTTTAGGTAAACAGATAACTAAATATTTTTAATGATAAAAAAAATATATTAATAAAAATAACTCAATTTACACTAAATACATCAGCAAAAATATATATGCATAAACTTGCTCAAGTTTTTACAGTATGTAAGAAAATCGTAAACTTACGTAAAATTTAGCGTAATACTACGTAAGTCTTACGATATGTAAGAAAATCATAAATTTACGTAAAATTTTATGTAAATTTACGATTTTCTTATGCACTGTAAAACTTGCATAGTTTTACACTAAACCTTTTATGTAAGTTTACGATTTTCTTATATATTGTAAAAACTTGCGAAAGTTTACGCTAAATTTTTTACAATTTTTTTATGAACTATAAGAAATTGTAAATTTACACTAAATTTCTTACATAAATATCTGAACCCTTTAGAAATATTTTAGGACCAGAAAACAAGCTGGATCAATAGATCTGTAACCTGGATCGCGCATTGGACTAATTTTTCGAAATAGTTCGAAATGGTTTGATAAAGTTCAAATTCTGTACTACAAGATCAGATTAGATCTTTTGTTTATAATTAGATTTTCTATTTTGTTTTTTTTCACTTTTTTGTTTTTCATTTTTTGTTTTCATTTGTTTTTTTTATTTTCGTTTGTTTTTTTGTTTCCATTTGTTTTTTTTATTTTTTTTATTTATTTTTATTTAATTTTTTTATTTATTTTTATTTTGGCACTTTACAAGAAAAACAACCAAGTTTTCGAAACCTTGCGCATGCCAACTACGACTTCTAACACTTTTAAGAACGCACACCAGCAATTTCTTAAAGAATACTTCTTTAGAGAAATGGCACAAGTTTTCGCAAGCATTCGCAAGTTTTTGCAAGTTTTTGCAAGTTCTTGTAAGATTTTACTTCATTTATTTTTTCGTTTCATGGTTTTTGTTTTTGTTTTTTTGGTTTATTTTTAAAATTTTTTTATTAATTTATTTTATTTCAACACTTTGCGAGAAAAACAACAACTTTTCGAAAC
>QKWP01002525.1:40510-61808 GCA_003550325.1 Gigaspora rosea | reverse complement strand
TTTGTTTCAGAAGATGGCAGGTTATCGGAAATTAAATATGGAAAGTATTGATAGGATCACTTTTTTGTAGGTCTACAGTACATTATTTAGAAATTATTTAATATTATTTTGTGTTTTCGAATATTACTTAATATTTTCGCAATATTTCGAAATTTATATTTCGAAATATTTCGAAATCGAAAAATTTCGAAATTATTTTCGAAATATTTCGAAAGATATTGCATATCACAATTTCTTTCAAAATATTTCGTACATATAAATTTGCCAATGTAATAAGGTCGTTTGAAGTTGATCGAATATAATGCTTAACTTAGTTACTTATAACAAAATTTTTTATTGAATATATATATTCAAAATCAAATAAAAAAATTTTTGAAAAATTATCAAAATGGGCCCTTATAATACGAAGCACCCCATATAACATATTCTTTTTCTTTTGGGACAATCGATCCATTGTTATACACAGTACTTGAAATGTTTCAGCCTATTTATTTCATTACCAGAGCAAAATATGTTAGAATATGAAGATGAAATCGTAAATTCTTCGAATATTTTATTTGCAATATATAACAAAATGATATCGATTAAGTTGATTTCACATATTATTTTCAAATTTGATACAAGTTACTCTCGTTATAGTGAACTCTCGATATTTGTAAAGAACGGTTTATATAAAAACCTTCTCGATACAGAGAATTCACTTAAAATTACCTATTAGCTTTTTGATATAGTAAAGAAAATTTCTTTGCCTATCACTCCATTATAACGAGAGTGACTTGTAAGCAATATGCCGTGAAGTACTAAATCAAAATTCAAAGCTTCTGATGATACATATGGTCTTTATACTTACAACCTTTTTCTGAATAATTATCCATTGCCTAATCATTGTTCGCCATGAATCGCCATGGTCTGTTATGATACACAAAAGATATTGCAATTGTGTGCAGAAGAATCATATATCAGAAACCAGAATAATGCGAAGTAAATAATACTATAAAACAAAAAAAAGAAATCCTAAAGAAAAAATAAAAATTTTGGGTTAGATGGATAAATACTACACACGATAATTGCTTTGCAATATGATGATTTATAAAACAGATCATAAAACACTCACGAATAACCCTTACTTTGTTGAAAAAAAATGAATATTGACCCTTAACAAGAAAGTTCAAAGTTGGCACTTCACTGCTTTTTTCTTTTTTTCACGCGGCAGGTTGCTCACCTATTGGAGGGCTAATTATTTTCAGAATTTTACTGGGAGCCCAAAAAAAAGTTTCTAAAAAAGAGTTAGCCGAAATAGTGAGAAACTAAAAAAAGAAATAGAATGGGAAAGTTGAGAAAAGACATCCTATAACGATGGTCATACAATGAGGGAAAAGGGGTCGTATTTCATACTTGAAAGCACTTTTAAATAGAAATTGTGAGAGTGTTACAGCAAAAAACTGGTAAATTTGTATACAAAACCTTGTAACTTGGATAAGTTCCTTTATATAATAAAGATTAAACTGAGTAAATACCATTATATAGTTACCTATATAATCAAAAGAGCCCAAAATCTAATATCGCATAGAGATTTTGACCCTTACACCTGGTTTTATATAATAGTAATCTATATAGAAAATACCCAGAAATGCCGCAATCATACAAAGTAAACTTTTTAAAGAAGAATTTTTAAAGTTTAATGGTTTTGATTCCAAAACTATATGGTATCGCTTTATGGATTGTACTACTTTACACAAAAAACTTGCTTTAAATTTTTTGACCTTACATATAGGCTTAAAATTTCAATTTGAACTTTATATATATAAGATTTCCGTCACGTCGTAATATAGAAATTGCATCAGGTGACTGGCGGATCATCAATTAATCTAAATTGGCTAAAATTTTAATATGTTGTAGCCAAATATGATTTATATCTTCAGAAATTTTTTATCTAATTTGGGTTAGCAATTGTAAAGAAAATCATTGCCAGTGATTAATATAAATAAAATTTTTATATTTTTAATTAGAAAATTTCTTATTGTACACTAGTGTATAAAATATAGGTATTAATTGTGACAGATTAAAATGAAATCGGATTAAAATGAGCTTTTTCTAATTTTTAAGCAAAATTTTAAAATTTTTTAGGGAACATTTTTGGGGTTTTTTTAGTATTAGGGTTAGGGTTTAGGGTTAGGGTTATTAATAAATGAGTACATGTGCTTTATAGGTGAGCAAGAGAGGACCCCAGTTTTATTTTAATCTGATTTCATTTTAATCTGCCATATTAATTAATCAATTTGCAAATCTATGTAATATATTGTTATATTAGCATAATTTTTAAATATTAGTATTAGGAAATATCGTACAAATATTAGAAATAGTACAAATTTTATCAAACCAATTAAATCTGTAGTATTTGTTTTATTAGTAGACTTTTTACCATTTTCATTTGGACTAATAGTTAATGGATAACAAAGTTCCTTTGGAAGTTCCTTTAATAGTTCCTTTTGTAGTTCCTTTAAGGGTTCCTTTAAGGGTTCCTTTAATGGTTCCTTTAATAGTTCCTTTAATGGTTCCTTTAATGGTTCCATTAATGGTTCCTTTGATGGTTTCTTTGATGGTCCTTTAATGGTTCCTTTGATAGTTTCTTTGATGGTTTCTTTGATGGTTTCTTTAATGGTTTCTTTGATAGTTTCTTTGATGGTTCCTTTAGTGGTTCCTTTACTATTATTAGATTCATAAATAGTTCTTTTTTCTACATACTAAAAAGATATGGGGTCTTTGCCTTGAAAATGACCTTACGGGGCTATGTAGATCTTATGAATAAAAATTAAAATTTCTAGTCATCCAATAATCCAATTCAAATAATTTTTTTTTATTTCATAGAACTCACTAAGCTTTACAAAATAAAAAAAAGTTTATTTGAATTTGATTACTAGATAGCCAGAAATTTAATTTTTATTCATAAAATCTACATAGTCCTGTAAGGTCATTTTTAAGGCAAAGACCCCATATAAAAACTCTGTCTTTTCTTCCAAGGAGCAAGATTCTGTTCTCTACTTTTCTTCTCTTCTAACAATATTTGTACTTAAAAATATTATACTTAATAAACTGATATTATCCTTTGACTATAAATCTTTATTTTTATATTCTGTTCTTTTTTATTTTCTTGTTTATATTTCTCTTTATCTTCACATTTCTTACCCTCTTACATGTTAAGTCAAGTGATATAGTTTCTTGTACAAAAGTTACTATATTATAGTTTTGGTTACGATGACAGGACATGCAACTTTTTGTATTTATGTGATTCCTAATTTATCTTTTATTTTCTCAACAGGACCTGTAACTCTTTGTGTTTGTGATTTCCAACCTTTTATTTAAAATTTATTCTTCTTCTTAGTTTTTTTTTCTTCTTCTTTTTCTTTCATTTTCTTTTCTTTTTTTGCTTTTCATCTTTTTGTGTTTGGTTAGCAAATTTTTTTTTCTTTTTAAAAATTTCTTTACCCATTTTTTTGTTGTAATACAAAGCTTCTTTTGAGTTAACAAAAGCTATTTTTGGTTACACAAAGCTCAAAATACTCGTACTAGTTGGAACTGTATAGATCTTTAATTTTGAATAACATTACACAAAACCAACTTTTATCTATTTGCAAGTCCTTTTATTTATTACATACTATACACTATTTTATTTAAATTTTATATCTCTTAAATTACCTTTTTTTTATTATTAATTTCTTGTTTTTTTGCAAACATTCTTGCTATTTCTTAATTTTTTATTTTTATTTTTATTTATAAATTTTATTAAATCCTTTTTAACTATAAATTATTTTTTAATAAAAAAATGAAATATTTTTCCTTTAATTCTAAAGTCTATTATTTTTGGAAATAGAGAAAAAAAAGAGACTTTTAAAACAAAATATACTTTATCAAATTCTTTCAACTTTATATTCAATTCTTAAACAAAAAAATTATGAAAATTCAATTATTTATAATCTTGAAAATTCATTTTCAACAACTATATAATTTTTATTTTTTATTTTTTTTTTTGAATTCAAATTTGATTTTTGGACTTGATTTTTGGATTTAATGGCTTGGATTAATGGATATTTTATTTTTAAATTTTCTTTAATTTTTATTTTATATTCTTTCTTTTATATTTAGGGAATATGAGCCCTATTTACAATTTCGCCATTCATATTTGAATAATATTGGATATAAAAGAATATAATTTTTTTTAATTTTATTTTTTATTTTAAATGTTTAGAGGTTTATATTATTTTTTTATCCTATTTTTTTTTGAATTAAGGAGAAATTTTTTTTGAATTTTTTCCCTATTTTTCCAATTTTATATAAATTGAGACTAGAAATGCTTGTGATTTTTGGATTAGTTTTTTTAAATTTCCTTTGGTATTCCAATTTTTTTATGAATTGAAGCTAGTAATTTTTGGATTATTATTTTTTTAAATTCCCTTATAATATTTTATATTCCAATTCTTTATGAATTGAGGCTTGATAAAGCTTTGTGAATTTTTGTGATTATTATTATATGAATTATTTGTTTCATTCCTCTTAATTTATTGTTATATTTGGTTAACCACTCACTCCTATTTGAATCTTTTATTTATTATTAAATTTTATTAGTATTAATATTTTTACAATTATTTTCTCTCAATTATTTTTAACGATTTTTTGTTTTTAATTTTATCTTTTCTCGATTATTTTATTTTATTTTTTTTTAAAATAATTAATTTATTTGCAATTTGCAAATAAATTTTAGTAGCTACTTTATCAATTATACCTTTTTAAAATTTCGCTTTATACTTTTCGCCAAATTAAATTATACTTTCGACTTAATTTCGATCAAAAACTTTTATTTTATCGACTTTTCTTTTTTATCAAAAATTATTTTTTAAATATATTCAATTTTATTTTTTGGAATTATTTATATGTACCCATAGGTACAATGTACCTGTATTTATATAGTATGAATTGTGTAACACTTTATTTATATAATAAATATATTTATTATGTAGCTTTTATAGAAAATCACACCAATCAGATTTCAAGCTTGAGTGTAACATTACACAATCAAAACAAAATGATTTTACTATACATCTTGCCATCCTAACAGGACCCCGGACATCTCTCATATAGGTCATAACTGGATTTTGGCCAATTTTGACCTAATTTGCTGAAAATGACAAAATCTATTTATTTAAATAACTTTTAATCCATAATCAGAATTGAATGGACTTTTTTTGTTCGATGCGCCTCACTGAGAGCTTCATTTTAAAAAAAAAGTTCATTCAAATTGGACTACTGGATACCAAGATAATTGCCAAAAACTAATTTTTTACTTTTTAAATTTCGGGGGTTTTTGCTGAAATGTGTAATATATGACCTCTGTACTACATGCCCGGGGTCCTATCCTAACCCCAACCCTAACTCTAACCCTACTCCTAAATATAAATGAACTTTCTAATCCTAACCTATATATAAATGAACTTTAAAGAATTTTACACTTCTGACAACATGCATAACCTGTCACAGATTTAGAATCGTGCATACGTTTAACTGATTTAACTCTAATAGCTACTAGGAGATTTACTCAAATAAAGGTCTCTTTAGCACTATACTAGCTTACTTTATTTTTTTCTAGTAAAAATCGAAAAGAACTTTTCTACATATATTTCTCTTTATTGAAGTCAAATTCATTCATATATATGACACGTTAACGTGTTAAACTTACTTTATTTTTTCTTAAGTAAAAATCGAAAAGAACTTCTCTACATGTATCTCTCTTTATTGAAGTCAAATTCATTCGTATATATGACATGCTAACGTGTTAACTAGCATATTAAAATGCTATCTAACATACTATATCCTATTAACAATGATACTGCTAAGCCTAAATACGTTGACATGCTATTTAGAATTTTTATAATTCTTACCCTTACATGCACACGTGTTAACACGTTAACGTGTTATGAAGAATTTACAAAAAGAGAGTATATGCTCTAGTAAAAATTCATTTAAATTCTGCAAATGAAGCTCTAGTACTTAAAGTATTTTTTTCAATCATACCAAATAATGGAAGCATGGACTCAATATGAATATGGAATACCTTGCCATTGATGCCATGCTTCACAACCAGCTCTATTATGTCCAGTATTTTGACACTGTTTGCATTGAGTTGGTTTTCTACCCTTTGGTATTTCTAAATGCTCTTTAGAATTTTTATTTTTGCCTTCTAATTCATGAGACCCTTTAAGTCGCTTTTTTTTGGGGCGCCTTTTTTTGAACGAACTACTGGGTTTTCAACGGCAACAAAATCTTCATTGTTACTGGAACTACAATTTGACGTAGTATCGTTCTCATCTTCTTGTTGCCTTTTCTGAATCAGTTTTTCTTTTTTTTTTGGTGCATATTTAGTAATAAACCTGTTCATGAAATCTTCTAGCTCTTGTATGGCATTAGTGCAACATCTAGCCCAGTTTGAATTGCTTTTTTAGACAATCCATTAATCATTACATATGTTTTGCGATAATTAACCTTTCGATGAACTTTACTAAAAGAAACACTTGGCAAACAAAAAGATGCATGAGGTAAAGATTGTTTAGGATTTGTTCCATCGGCATTATTATTATTAACTCTAATAATAAAGGTTGTTGCCGTGTTTGCAATTCTGATTCAAGCTGCTTTTCATTAGTATACCACCGTTTTGATATCATCATTATATGAAATGCAGCATAACTAGACACAGTCATCAGGATTGGCATGAATGGAATTCGGACATCGGAAATCTGTCCGATGTCCATTGTCCGAATTGTCCAATCAAAAGCAATGGACATAGGATCGGACATATAACTTTCTAGTAATTGGTTAATCACATGATATTGAATCGCTTCATATTATTGGCCATTTAATTTAACATGTGACAATTTAACTACTAAAATTGCATTTGTACGATGAGATTCTTAAGCGTTGTCAATCATAATAATCTTGGGGTTTCTTATACCCACTTTTATTAAGCATTCGTGTTATGGAACTTTATAAATAAAGACATATGTTTATTAATAAACTAAGCAAAATAATCACGTTCATATTTTGAGTTGGTTTTCAAATTATATACAGGGGTTTGCAAAAAAAATTAGAACCGCAAATATGTTCATCGTGCGACATCAACTGCACCAAATTTATTAATTTTTTTTTTTATTTAAAATTTTAAACGTACCGGTCTTATCGTTCTTGTATAACAAAAAAGTTAAAATTAATATGTTCACTATTTAATTAATAATGGCTTAATATTCTGGCACTGACCTTATATATCCGAAATATCTCGTCTTGGAATTTTAACCCATTCCCGTTTTATATAAAATTCTAATTCAAGCAAATTTTTTTGGCGTACAATCTTCTTCGTTACTTATTCTAGTGCCTTATATAAATTTTCAACCGGTTTCATAAATGAATAATACCTTAATTTAATTTTTTTTTCGGTTTAAACCAAAAGAATCAAATGTCAGATCGAATATGCAATGGAGTGACTATTGGTATGCTTTTTTTTTTATTTAACACTCATTAAATACTTAGCAATAGACATACTCACTTTTGCAATGTTAGAATATCATATTTTTAAGTGGAATTGATGAATATTGGCCAATATACTGGATGATGGCTTTGGATATTACTAGCGCATTTTTTTTTTTTGCCCACCCATTTCTACCTTATGTTCTACAGTTCCATTTTTTAATTTTTTTTTTTTTTACGTTGTAATGCATCGTTAACACTGAAATTTTGGTAATTTTTGTGCCGAATGTACTCTCTTCAAAATATAGTATGAATTTACCGATTTTGCATTATTGGTTTTTTATTAATAGGGAACATATTGGTCTATAGTCGTGGAGATTTTTTTTTAAAAAAAATTCAAAGTAATAGTGGATTCGTAGTGCCGAAGTTCACTTTTATTACATATATTTGCATAATCCGGTTTAGATCAAATCAAGATAATCTTGGTCATGTGCTAAAATAATAGAGGCAAATTAGTATCGGACATAAATCGGACATTGGAAAATTGTCCGAATTGTCCTATGCAACATGATTGGACATTGTCCAGTGACAACTATAGCTGCGCCACATCGGACATTGGACATTGCATAGGACAATTCGGAAATGTCCGATGTCCGATTAAAAACTATCGGATATATAACTTGCACAACCCTGACAGTCATGACTTGGAAAAAGTGTCTGCAAACAAAGCCATTTTGTGTTAACCCAAGACACGTGCACAAGTGCGAATTGTTTTTGAACAATATAATATAATTTTTTGCTTTACGCCTGTGTCGAGTGACCTCCCAAATTTCAAGAACAGATTCAATTTCTAATGATGATATTAGCTCTTTAGCTAAAATTGCAGGTGCATCCACAGAATCTTCAATAAAAGTATTAAGACTCTCGATTGAATCTGATTGTTCAGTAATGTCAAGTTGATCAGTCAAATCCGATTGTTGCAATTCCAAATCCAGAAAATTATTAATAAGTTTGGACGTATACCATATTGCTTGGGCAATCTCTTGCCATTGCATTGATAAAGATGTTGGTGTTAGGTATGCAGTAATCCACTTATCAATGTCAGGTGAAAATTCAGAGCTGGCATGGATAAGTGTGGCCCTTGTAGTAGAATGGATCCAATTTTTGTATTGAACAAAAGTTGATGCATGATCAATTTGTTCATTAATATGCTTTACAAGATCGATTAAAGATGTATTACTATTGACCAAATGTTTTATAATACCATTTTGACCTTCAACTCTCTGTGTTGACTACATACCAGCAGTGAAAATTTTCGAAGTATAACACAGAGCCCAATGTTCTTTTTCACCAAAAAGAACATGATCAAGATATGAGGCTGCCTCAGGAAATT
The DNA here is from genome assembly GCA_003550325.1 of Gigaspora rosea. NCBI lineage: Eukaryota > Fungi > Glomeromycota > Glomeromycetes > Diversisporales > Gigasporaceae > Gigaspora > Gigaspora rosea. The sequence continues at coordinate 52,906 of QKWP01002525.1, read as the reverse complement.
TTATCAAAAGTTTCATTCCATAGGAGATCGAATTGCTGATATGAAAGAGCATTACGCATTCGATACCAATTCTGAGAAAACTCATTGTATCTATCACCAAGTTTACCTTTTAAATTCTTAATTAAGTTTTGGCCAATATGGAAGATACAGTGAACATGATAGGTATTGGGTAAGACATTAGCAATTGTAGCGTTTATTGCAAGATCATTGTCTGTTATAATTGTTAAGGGGGCGGCAGCAGTATTAGTAACTAGGGTTTGTAAAACCCACTCATAGCTTTCAACTGTCTCATCATTCATGAGAGCTTGACCTATTAATCGAGAACGATTATTGTTATCTACAGCCACAAAAAACCCTAGTGCCATCTTAAACTGATTTGTTGAATAAGTGTTGTCATGTTGAATAACATCTCGGTATTGCATATACAGATCGTGCTAATCAGGTGACATCCGATAAAGAGAAGTAAGAGAATTATTACTAGAATCAACCTTCCAATTAACAATCCATCTTGCGTTTTCGGCTTTACGTTCAAGAAGATGATTAAGTAAAACAGCTGCTTCACACTCAACATGATTTTGCCGTTTAAAAGTTTGTATGGCATTCGAAAGGTCTTGGGCAAAAAAAAAATGGCAGGATACCGCTCTATTAGCATTTGATATTGGGTTCTCATATCTATATTGCCAGTTTTAGTCCAGAATTTAATGTCCTTTAACATATCTTCGGAAAATGCTCGATATTTTGAGGCAACCTTATTTGTTTCATTTTCCAATAGATGGTCATTATGAACCAAATTAACAGAGCTGATGCTTAATGTGCCAGTTTTCTTAGAGAAAGTAGCACGAACCTGCCACCGGCACCCACTACGTTTACTTCGTGTTTGCCGCTGATTCTCAACAATATTGGTTTTGGTTTTAACAACGTTAGGACCCTGGTAGTACCCTAGTGTTTACATGCATATCTACGGTTTCGACAAACACCTTCACTATACTCTGATCCACAAATTACACTTGCAAAATTCTGTGACCTTGCATAAAGAGAAATGAACCGATCTAATTCTTCCCAACTACCAAATGTTTGTCCAACTATTGGAGCATCTAAAACTTCAGCTGCATTCCGAGCACTTTATTGAAAAGGTAATAAGACCAAGAAAACGACCATAGTATATAAAATGAAACAAAAATAATTAATTTACTTATGGCACAATAATTAATAACCTCTCTTCAATATTTGATGGCCCCTCTTCAAAATGTTCAAAGTCTTTCTCATGATCCATTTTTAAACTGTACTTCTAAAGAAAATTATCTTTAAGTCAACCAATTTAAGTATCAACAAAACAAAAAAAAAAATCATAAAGCTAAATACCGTAAATGTGAAAAAAGTCATAAGACCAAATAGTAACAGATTTTTCAAATGGTAAAATGATATGTGAAAAATTTATTTAAGTTTTTCAGGACGAATATACGTGCAATTTTGATTTTAAAGAAAATTATTTTTAAGCGAACCAATTTTAGGTATCAGACAAGACAAAAAATATCATGAAGCCAAATACCGTAAATGCTAAAAGAAAGTCATGAGACCAAAAAATGGTAACAAATTTTACTAAGCTTTCTCAAATAGTAAAACGATATGCGATCAAATTTATTTAAGTTTTCAGGACAAATGGACACGCGATGTATCCTTTTTAGTGCGATTTTTAATAATTTTTAAGTGTAGTATTTTCAAGAAAGAGTAACTACGATACTTTCATTATGCTTTTCATTATCTGCGTCATTTGTTTATCTAAAATTTTTATGATTTAATCTCTGATGCATATAATTATTGATTGTGTTATATGGGTATGCAAAAGTTTAATATACCCTATGGGTACAAATAAATTATTTCTTATTTTTTTATTCACTTTTATTTTATTTTATTATTTTTTTTTAAAAAAAAAAAAAAACTATTGTTAACTTCTTAAATTTTGCGGAGCAAAATATTTAAAGGAGGGAATAGTGTTATATTAGCAAATTTTTAAATATTAGTATTAGGAAATATTGTACAAATATTAGAAATAGTACAAATTTTATCAAACTAATTAAATCTGTAGTATTTGTTTTATTAGTAGACTTTTCACTATTTTTATTTTGGACCAATAGTTAATGGATAACAAAGTTCTTTTGGAAGTTCCTCTAATAGTTCCTTTTGTAATTCCTTTAAGGGATCCTTTAAGGGATCCTTTAATGGTTCCTTTAATGGTTCCTTTAATGGTTCCTTTAATGGTTCCTTTAATGGTTCCTTTGATGGTTCCTTTGATAGGACCCCGGACATCTCTTATATAGTTCATAACTGATCTGCATGAATTTAGACGTTTTTGCTATCCCTAAAATCAAGTAAATTTGCTAAAAGTTGGATTATTACATATAAATTTTATAGTAATTTGCTAAAAACTAAATTATAACATCTAGCATCGGGTAAATAAATATGGAGCAAATTTTTTAAAACTGTAATTAATAAACATCTGCACAATCTGCAACCCTGCCGATGGCCATTAAAGAATTTTTTTAATTACAAAAAACAAATAATAGTAAATTACTATATGCTTGCCTAAATATTAAATGCTAGCTAAATTTTCATATATTAAAAAAATATATTCGAATATTCATATATTTTAATAATGTAATTTATTACAAATACATAATATTGATCAATTATAAATTTCACAAAAATAATAAAAAATNTTATTACAAATTAGTGAATTGACCCATCTAAAAAATCTTCACCCGGGTCACCCGACGGGTGGACAATGTGCCACCTGGGTAGAAATGGGTCAGTCCAAAAAAAGGCACCACCTGGGTCACCCGACAGGTGACCCAACGGGTGACCCGTCGGGTCATCTGGGTCAATTAAAAAAAATCACAGGTGATTAGTGATTTGACCCAGGTGGGTAATCTATAGTTGGTGGTAGAATTAATTTTACAAATTAATACGGTTATGGCATTGCCATATTTTTTGCCATAATTGCTGTGAGCCGTAAAGCCGTAATGCCGTAATGCCATAAAGTTGTAATGCTATAAAGCCATAATGCCGTAATGCTGTAATGCAGAAATACTATCTGCTATAATACTGTTTATTAAAATTCTGTACTGCATTATGGTTTCCTTTAAATAATTTACTATTAAATATTTTTTGAATTTGATTCTGTCGACTTCACAAATTTGCATTAATTTGTCTGCCCGTGGGTGACCCGTGGGTTGACCACAGGTCACTCGTGGGTCAACCCACGTGTTACCCGCGGGATGATCCACCTGTTCTCACCCAGGTTGTTGCAACTTGACCCGGGTCACCCACCCATCTGCGGGTGACCCAGGTGACACCCACCCAGGTCAAAACACTATTACAAATACATAATACTGATCAATTATAAATTTCACAAAAATAATAAAAAATAATATATTTTTATTAAAAAAAAAACTACAAAACATATTACAAGAAATATCACAAAAACGCCTAAAAACACCATACAAACACTATAAAGACACTACATAAATGCCATAAAGACACCACTACATCAACCACGAACATTAAACATAGCTTAACTCCCAAATTCAGCAAATTCAACCCAACGACGAGCATATCCAGTAATGAAAGACACAATAGCCGCCTACCTTGAGCCTGAAAAAAATTAGTATAACACGAACATGATGCTGAAGGTAAAAAAAAAAAAAACAAATACATAACTGTATGCTCCAGTACAAGTAATGAAAGAACGCTGAAATGAACGACACCGACGATAAAATAGACTCCAAATTGGACACGACGATACTAACGACAAATAAAAGCACCAATGTAGTGATCAGACTCAAAGAACACACCGACAGCAACGTGTTTTATTCTAATTTAGAAGTAAAGAAAGGAATATTATTTAACATCGAGAAAGAAAGCGAAAAACAAAGAACTACTACCAAAGATTATAAAAAGTGGTTCAAAGAACAGCCCCACTTTTCAATTTTACCTCTTTAATAATATTACAATGAGAGATCGCGAACCAACTACAAAAAAAACGATATAAACAATAAAAACTGAAAAAATATTGATTAGTGTTAGTAAAAAAAAAAATCAAAAATACGATAAAAAAAAATTTTTATACTTATCTGTGTAACCGGTAATAATTGTCGTAACGGAATAAATTATTATAAAAAATTTTAATAAAAAAACAAATTAAATAAAAAAATTATAATTATAATAAAAAATAAAAATAAATTATTAATAATAAAAAAAAAATAATAACTGAAAAAATAAAAAAAATAAAAAGTTAAAAAAAATTAAATTAATATTTAAATAAAAAATAATTTAAATAATTTAAATAAAATAAAAAAAAAAANNNNAATAAAAATAAAAAAAAAAATTTAAAAAATTAAAAAAAAATTTAAAAAACAAAAAAAAACGGTACAAAAAAAAATTTAAAAAAATTTAAAAAATTAAAATAAAATAAAAAAAAAACAAAAACGATAAAAAAAAAAATTTTAAAAAAAAAAAAACCGATATAAACTTTTTTCCGTAGATCTAAAAATCATAAGAAAACAAACAAACAACGCACTTGGTAGAGAGTTTTAAAATATTATCATCGTACCTAACTAAACCAGGCCAATACCGGCCTTACGTTCAAAGGCAGACATAATTATTAGGCGCAAGAGGAAAGCAGTCTTACTACAAACACCCAATTCTTTCTTCCTTATCTCACCATCTCTGCGGGGACGGAGAGAACACCCAAAACCTCTAAACGGAAAGTTCGCACCCTACGGGGTTGTAGTACTTGGAATGGACATGCCTAAGAACAAAAGACAAAAGAAGAACAACCCTGCGGCAGACTCCACTCAACCAAATACAAAAAGTCTCCCCCCAACAAGAAAAACTCAAAAACCTCTAAAACACCTCTCCCAGACTCAGGCAAAAAGTGGCGATTCCAATTCACCCCCAAAAAACTCATTAATGACATCATCACAACAACAATGCACTGACGACCAAAATCTTCCCACACACTCGATGACGTCATCACAACAACAAACCGGTAATGCTCTAATTCCTCCCACACTCACAGCTACGGATAACCCGATTTCCCATGGACCACAAATCCCCTGCATAAACAAGCACCAGGATCATTGCCAAAATAGATCAGACCCCGAGGACCCTGTTCATTCTATTCCCATATCTGACAACATGGAAACGGTCCAGGAACCAACCCTGACCTCAGAACCTGGCTCAACAACCATGTCAACCCTGGACGTACCCCTAGACCACAACTCTCGGCCTAATGATCTAAGCAAATCAGAAGATGACTCCGAAATGGATACCGAATCAGTCGATACGATCCAGGAGCAGCCAACAACCCACAAAAAGAGCTATAGTCAGGCCCTTAAAGGTAACAATGATCGAACACGGCAACCCAACTTAATTTGGCAACAGCGTAGATTAGACCAGGAGAAAAGATGGGCAGAGCACATAAGAAAAGAAATGGCAGAACTTAGAGAAACTCAACTACAAACCTTTGACGTGGACGCATGGGACAAAGAAAAAATAAAGGAATCCCTAACCTTCAAAGATAAATTACATGAATTCATAAAATACAAATTGGCAACACTTCCCTCGTCAATACGTATACTCCCAGCCATAGACGCGAAATTTAGACATAGAGATACTGCCTTTTTTAGAAGCTTTACAAGAATACAAACGAGCAGACCACAACACCAGACAGAATTCAATAATCTATTCATCCTAGCATTAGAATCATATAAAAAAACAATATAATGTACTAGCAACCAATAAGCGAAACAGAAACCAATTATTTGATCTACTCAGAGCGAAGCTAGCACTAGACTACCTAACAAATCTAGATTTTCACGGACTAGATGCTTGGGAAATTACGAGATACATATTATATCTGTCAAACTTCGCAAAAATTGTTACAAATATGGAATTTGACAAGATCAGAAAATTGGTTTCAGAAGAGATCACTGATTCACGATTGAAACTACCACAACAATATACCGATATACACCCAGACCTAACCAAAGCAATCCCTTTTGAACTGCCAATTGAAAACAGGCAAACCCTAGGGCCGAAAATTAAAGCCCTAAGACTTATTTTCAAGTTCGAACTCCTTCTAGAGAATTATATTTCAGACAAACGACAACCAATACCATCAGACTACAGACAATTGAATGATACAGTTCGCAAGTTCTTTTCAATCAGAGACAGAGAAGAATTAAAAGATATACCAACCTATAGAGCTACACTACAAAAATATTATATATTCAGCAGGATCCCAGACACCTACTTCGATCTACCTCCATCAAAACCACCCCTACCATTAACACCACAAGATTTATCCTCTAGATTGAGAGAGAAGTTCCCATTCTTACCGCTAGATGAAGAAGACTTTAAAGAACACGTCAGACTCCTCCGAGTTGACTACAACTTCAAACGACTCCCCAATGACTATCTACTTCCTTGAAAAAAGTTGCCAAACAACCCAGCTGATCTAAAATGGAAAGACTTTCCCTTCCCAATGACTACAACAGAATCAGTCAAAGATTTCTTTAGGTTAATCCCCAGATTTTACAGCTTACCAAACCCACTTCCCTTAGCATATGCAAATTTCAACTACACAGATTTACCAGCTCTACACCTGCTGGTAGCAGACATAGATAAAGTAAATTTGACCACTCCAATCACTTCACGGAAACACCTATCCATCGCGATACAAGACCTAAAACCACACTACTACTTCACAAAATACCTGAATCCTGGATCAAAATGAGCGTAGCAGACCAAGTAGAGGGCCTTTTCCCCGTTTGCCCGCAAATTTAGAGGATCTCATAACTCATCTGGAAAAGAAAAACATAATAGATATTGAACTACCAATTAAAAAACATGAAAAAATCGACACTACAATTGAGAAATTAAAAAAATATTTCCTCTTCAACAACATTCCATCCTTCCTATTCGACCAATTGGAGGACCTACCTCAACCCAGATTCGATCTGTTCCACAAACCAAAAAGACATTTCAAAGGAAAAACGAAAGAAGAAGATACCCAGATGTCGGATGCTGAAACTCGAGAAGACCGGAAACCGGATAAACCAGATACCGACACCCCTACCGACCCAATCACCAATGAGTAACCCATATGCGGAACCAGGCCCATCTTCGATGGGCAACAGAAGTCAAACCTCTGACTGTAGACCGGAGCACGTTAATAAAGAAATTAATAATATAGACATTACAGAAACTACTGAACTTACTGAAGCACACAAACACACTTTCTCCTTTGAAGACGGAATTAATATCGCAACCCACAATATCAGAGGGCTCTCGAGAGCAGAAAAATTACAAGAATGGATCGAATTCTGTATAGAAGCAAATATACATATCATCGCATTATCTGAAACAAAGCTTACACCTAATTGGGTCAAGGGACTTACCAATCCTATATATGGCATATACACCTCTAACTTTGAACCCTATAAAGCTGACCAACGGGAATCTAGCTTGGGCGCCGCCCTTATGATCTGCAACAGCCTACAAGCCTATATCCATAACATCAGAACAATCCCTGGAACACTAATCATAATTGACTTATTCATACCTGATAACAACAAAACTAGAGTTATATCCATCTATCTCCCCTCTAACCACCCAACCTTAAATGAGAAAGCACAAAATGAAGCAGATAGATGGATAAGGGAAGCTAAAAGCAGAAATTGAAAACTGTTCCTAATGGGTGATTTCAACTCTAATCAGTATAAAAAAAAACCATCACGATTTTCAAAAATCTGAACACTTTGGGAGCAACAAGTCTATTGGACTTCCACAGTATCACTTCGCACACTTGGACTGGTCCCTCCTCCCAGAGCCAAATCGACGACATCTGGATATTACAAGACATGATCTTAGAAATCAAAAAACCCTTGTTGACAGAGGCAATGTACATTACGGGCAGCGACCATTGTATAATATCAACAACCTGGCATACACATATACTGAATAAGAGCATTAACAAAAACAAGAGAAATAAAAAAAGGAAACAGAAGATACACCAGTATAACAAGATGTCAGCAGAGGACTGGAACGAATTTACAGACGAACTGGGAAAGAACTTTGCAAAGAAAAATCTAAACAATCAAATATCAAACCAAAACGAACTGGATAAAGCTTGGAACTTCTGGGCAATTGAAATTAAAACAATGATCAATAGAAAGATCCCGTTCACCTTTACTAGTCGAAGAACCTATCATGCCCTATCCCTAAAGGCGACAAAACTGCACGCCGCTCTGAAAAATATAAATAAAGCTTTAAGCTTAATAACCAAGGGAAATCCCGAAATGTTAGAAAAGACAAACAAACTTCTCGAAAAAACATCGAAGTTAGCAGACCTGGAAATCAAGTCAATTAATATTAATGACTTCACAAATAGTAGGGATACAATAATCTCGACCTTAAAAGAGAATAAGAATACTATATGGACAAGCCGGAACTATGAAAAACAACAAGAAGTGATAGATAAAATTAACTTCTACATCAACCGAAGATATGAAGATTTTAGAGACCGTACATGTAGAATGTTAGATAGTATCCTCCAAAGAAAGGCAGAACCTGTTCGAACTGATAAAATCATCCTCCCAGACAAAATTCTATTGGACAAAGAAGAAATACTACAACATATAAGATCACACTCAAAAAATTGGACCAGACTTAATCCGGCCAGTACAACTTCTAAAAACGATTAGGACGAGGAATACCTTCCATTAAAAAATACCTTATCATCGATATACTCTAACTCGATCTATGACATAACCTTACAAGAATTAAAAGAAACTATAGAGAATTCCCCAAGCAACAAAGCACCTGGTCCCCTAGCAATTCCCAACAAGGTGATAAAACACCTCCCAGAGAACACCCTACACTTCTTACTAAAAATTCTCAATGCTTGCCTACAAATTGAAGTAGTTCCCAACCAATGGTTACAATCTAATATATGGCTAATCCCGAAGAAAGATCGCTATAATTATGACCTAAATTACACAAGACCTATAACGCTAATCGATCATACAAGGAAAATACTAACAAAGATAATAACAAATAGACTGACGATCCCAATAATGCGTTATGAAGTTCTGTCCCCGCTAAATTTCGCCACCTTTCCCGAACAATTAACCTCCCAACCACTGTCCAACCTCACTCACATCCTAGAAGATGCTCGCACCAATAACAAAGAAATTTGAGCACTTGCCCAGAACATGTTCAAAGCATTTGATACCGTGCATGTTCCCACATTAAAAAAAGCACTAAGGAGAATAAAAATACCAGAAAAAATAATAAACCTACTCCTATATCTGCTGACTAACAGAAAAAACAGGATAATCACAGATCTAGGTCTCACAAGACCCTATGAAGTAGAGGACGGGATTGACCAGGGAGAGACGTTCTCCCCCCTCCTTTGGAAAATCTACTACGACCCCCTGATCTCGCAAATCTAACGCTCGTTTCAAGGCTATACTGGAAGCATACCTACCAACCCACCACGTCAAATATACATGCCAGTAATGGCATACATGGATGACTCACTCTGGCTGGCACATGACAAAACCACCTTAACCAACATAATCTCGCTCACCACCTCATTTTACAAATATAATAATATAAAAGTAAACCTGTCGAAATCATACCTCATTACAAACACGAAAAAAGAAAAAACCCCCTCAATTGAATTTGACAACTCAACAATCTACGCTTCTAAAAAGGATACGCCAATAAAATACCTCAGAGCCTGGTTTACAGCCGGAAACTCACTACACCCAATCCAACACCTAATACTTGCGGAAGTACAAATGAATATAAAAAAACTCAGATTAGCAAAGATAACAGAAAAACAAGCGATTTATATTATCAACAGAGTGATTTTCCCTCGGTTACAATACCGCCTTCACTCGGTGTACCTGAAATCATCACAGATAGAAAAAATCAATAGAACATGTGTCGGCATAGTCAAACAAAAAGGAGGACTCGCGAGCGAAATTCCAAATTCCTTTATACACAATCCAGAAATTTACGGCCTTGACAATCTACTACAAATTCATGATAATACACTCATCTCATTTCTAACAAAAAACTTAAATCACAAAGACTTTGATAAATCATTTTTAAAAATGCGGATACAACATCTACAGGAAGCTGCGAACACAGAAAAATCCATATTGAGTCATATACCACTATTTCTGCATAGACAAAACCTTACATATACAGCTCAGTCAATTATCGCAGGCTTAGCCCTGGGAATCACCTGGAACAAACCACTCAATCAATGGCCTATACTTCCTAAATGCCTAAAGGGTACCCGATAGACCAATTCATAATAGATCACCCCAAAAAGCACATCCTAAAAGAGAAAATGAATAGACATGGTATCTACTGTGCGGAACAACTATTAGATCTAAAGAACAAAAACTTCCTATTCTGGGCGGAAATCCACCACAATATACAAAAAATCCCAAGAGGATGTCCTCCAAACTGGCTAAATACAATGCAAGAAATATTGAGCGGAAAGGCAAATCCCACAACTACACTAATTACTCCAAACCCCTTTACCTTAACACCCTGGACCCGAAAAAAAAGAAAGAACTGGATAATAACAAATGATGAAAAATTCGCAAAAATAACTAGTTCTTCTCAACAACACCCTAAAGCCAAACATTACATAATTACCACAAACAACAAACTGGAACATTGTACAGGTTGCACCCTGAAAAATAAATCGATAACAGAAGAACACTGCTACTTCTACTTAAGGAATAGAGCATATAGTCTTCAAGTAGACAGCCGGCAGATAGTCCATAGAAAAATATCAGACATTTTTACAGCCTTAAATAATAGACTACCACCACAAAAAGAAACACACTCGGAACCTCCAAACCTTCCACCAAGACCCTTGTCAGCCTTCATAGACCCTCCGCTGGAATTGTAGGAATCACTAACGAATAATAATTTCAAAAAACGAAACCTTTCAATACACTTGTTGTCAAAGAAAGAGAAACACGTGATTAAATCTACAATGTACCCCTCATACACCGTAGCAGCAAAATTGACAACAAGGGATGCAGTGATCGGCAATACTAATAAAATATGGCCATCACGCCTACATTCTACCTTAACAATATTGATATTCCTACTCTTAACCATATCCATTAATACCGAATTACAAATCGTCACAAATCATAAACAAACAGTAGAGATGATTCAAAAAACAACCAAATTGGAACTATATATGCTCGACCAACTCAACAAAGAAGACTACCCCAGTCTTCTTAAAATACTCAAAGGATCATTAGGGGACCGCAAAGTCTCCATAAAATTAGACCCAGAACTTAACATACAAAAACCATCAACTATATATAACATGGACATTAATCCCAAACACTTTGTTTACAACGTCTTCACTATAGAATTGCTAAACACCCCTTGCATACTACAGACAAAACTCATATTAAAAAACATTAGCAGAATCACTAACTTGTTACAATGGTTCAACCAACAATGTATACACTTGTGGGAATCATATATAGGAAATATACAATGGGACCATGTCCTAAAATATATTTCCCTCGCTGACAAACCAGCTGCCTTATATATACACCCATCTCTATCACAATTAAAAAACTTCAAAGTTAAATTGATTGCAGAAGAATTACCAACTCACTTACTTCTTCACTACCACAATCCGAACAAAAATCCAAATTACTTATGCCCACGCTGCTACGCGGAACCTAAGGATATAGTACATATATTTACTTGTGTATCTAACCACCTAATATGGAAAGAAGAAATACGCCGAATTCTAATAAGGGTGGCAACTGAAACGGAATCACCACTAGAAAACCCCCACGAATTCATAAAATCATTTACGTACCTACACATAGAAAAAAGATGCCACTTGGCCTAATCACCAACTCAACTCTCTTTCCCACTAGCTCTAAACACAAACAAAACTGACATACCCCTCTCCTTCATCACGAAATTATTAAAATTCTCCATAAAGAATATTGGATCCCTTCAAGAACCTCACAACACTCCGATATATTCCCAAACCCACCAAAAATTGACTCTTCAAAAATGATACCAACACTCCCTCTTAGTAAAGAAATCATAGAAAATAAATTACAAAAATATATTAGTCTAGGTTGTACTTCGTTAGCTAAACTTATCACAGACTAGAGGTCTCCGACCAATCTAGCAAAAAATTGGTCGAGAGTAAACTAGCTCTTACCCCTATCTTCCTAGAATAGTAATTATACATTTGTAATTAAGTGAATAATAACTATTAATAAAGATATAGAGGAAAGACCTCTCTTTAAAAAAAAAAAA
>QKWP01002525.1:0-24097 GCA_003550325.1 Gigaspora rosea | reverse complement strand
CCCCCCCCCCCCCCTATTTTTAAGATTAATAACTTACATAATTTAATAAACAATACTAAGAAATGGAACAATTATCTAAGCCATTTCGCGAACTTTCGGAAACTATCGTACCAGTAATTGAAGATCAAATACACAAAGACAAATTAAAAAACAAATTAAAACCTCTTGCTGATGCAACTAGATCTACTTCTCAAACCTTTACTGCACGAGAGCTTTATATGATGCAAAAAGAGAAAGAGCGTGACAAAAAGATTATCCAAAATTTAGAAAAAAACGTCGATTATTTTATTGAACCGATTGAAAAGGAAATTCAAGAATTGAATTTTTGTGTTGAAGTTCCAGGCAAATGCCCGTGTCCAAAAGATCCAATGAAACATTTACGTAATAGACATTCAACATTTCTATATAGAAATCCTGAAAATAATGATAGACAGAATCTTACATTTGGTGAAAAGTATATAGCCTATCAAATGTTTCAAAATCGCACCGAGTCTGCTTTCTTTAAACATGTTGAGCTAACTGGCAGTTTTCACGAAGATTATGAAAGAATATTAGTTTTTGCATCAAAAATGGTTAATGCTACAATGCACGATGTGCAACAAGCAGTAATGAAAGTTGAAGTTGATTTATATAGGATTATTGAAAATAAAAATTTATAATACTGTAATTTAATCATTCATGTATCATAGTTAAAAATTATATTCTGATTTGCTAATTTTACACATGTTAATTAAATATACAGTGTATATTCGTTGAATGTAATTTTTGTCACAATATCTATAGATTGACTAAGTCAATAAAATCGAATGATGTTAAAGCTTATTTCATTAGATCCTACTAAGGCTAGACCAATCTAATTTTTCGTTCAAAGTAATCCTCCCTCTCCGTCAATAATGATACAAGAACGGTAAAAATGAAACGAAGACTTAGTTCAGATGGATACGGTTGGTAATGAAGTCGAAGTGGATGAATGTTGTAAATTCAAATCGATGGTGGAATTACAAAATCGAATCAAGGTGTTGGAAATGATGGAACTTATGGAAAGTACAGAAACAAAAGAGAATGAGGAATAAGTAAAGAGATAATTGCAGAAGGAGTGAACATAAATCTAATAAATTAGCGAATATGATAAAATCGAACATGATCAAAAAAAACAACCGAATCCTTATCCTTTGATAATTAACAAACCGATCGGAAATTTGAATGTCGAAACTATGCGTGCGAGAGATAACCATACTTCATAATAGGCATACTAGTTTGCATAATAGATTCACCCGATGCCAATATTCTTTTTATAAACTTAAATATTTTATCTTTATATTTAACGAAATAACTGACTATGTACCGTTATATTTTGCATATTCGTTTAATAAATCGATATAAAATTACAAAATAACCATTAATTAGAATTACAAGTTTATTGGATGTTACGTATATTAAAACAGCCCTTTTTACATGTAGAGAAAAATCAATAATACAGTACATATAAAACTTTTTATCTCAAGTTCATTTTGCGGATCGTTTTATTATACAATTAGCACTTATTGCTTATGACAAACTTTTTATTGAATAGATGTCTATTCAAAAATCAAATAAAATCAAAAAATTGCAAAAAAGGGCTGTTTTAATACGTAACATCCAAATGATCAATAGTTACAATATATCGCAGTTACAAAATCATATTTATACAGTAACTTCAAGGCAATTAAATTTCTTCAGTCGACGAACACCAGATAAACCGACGAGCGAAAATAAACTTTCAACCCAGTAAAAAAGAGAAGAGATGCGAGCAATTGAAAAAACCTTAGTGCCCCAACAAAAATTAGCGGAAGTGCCAAAGAAATATAAAAACATTCATCCCGTCTCTCGTCAAGTGACCATGTTGTAGTTATTATCTCATTCGTTGTCAAGGCATCGTCGTGTATTACCCGATGCTACAACCGGTGTAACCGAGATTCCTCGGAGATTATTCGAAAGAGCATCAAGTTAATGTATTTAACGTATGATTAATACTCATCTGTTAGACCGGCGATGGACGAACGGCAGAAAATATAATATTTTAATTATTAGTGGAGATTTCAAATATTTCAGTAGAAAACGCGAAGCAAAATGGAGAATTAGTAAAATGTATATTGATATAAAAGATGAAAACATAAAAAGTATGAAATACGATGTGTGAAACGTGGGTGTAAATGAAATTGTGAAGAAGTAGGTGGAAAAAAGACAGTCCTTATATACCTTTTTTAATGACACGTTTTGTTCGCGATTTTGTAAAAAAAAAAAAAAATGAACGCGCTGAAAATTCGATGAAAAAAAAAGTAATGCAACATCAAGTATGCAATGCAAGTTTTGATTGGTCTTTATAAAATAAGTCAATCTTAATTAACGGCACTATGTTTTACGTGGTAAAACTGATTTTAACATTTAAATAAAACCGAATTACTAGTTATAACTAATGATAAAATATTGATCAATCAAATGACATAAAAGTTAAATAGAACTAACGTCAAAACAAATAATTTAATAATCTAAACAGACGTCAAGCAAATATTGGCCTTGAAGCATCGAATGTTGTTAACGAAAGTCTTAAGAATTGAGAATAATAATAATTAAAAAAGTTATACTGCAAATGTTAAG
Source organism: Gigaspora rosea (assembly GCA_003550325.1). Classification (NCBI taxonomy): domain Eukaryota; kingdom Fungi; phylum Glomeromycota; class Glomeromycetes; order Diversisporales; family Gigasporaceae; genus Gigaspora; species Gigaspora rosea. The sequence goes on along the minus strand of QKWP01002525.1, from coordinate 21,460 downwards.
CACAAAAATATTATAGTAATTAAAATAAATAAAAAAAAAACAATGCTCAATAAATTTCTTAAAGTTTCTTAAGTTATAGCTTTATTGCTTTAAAAGAAGCTATACAACAAATGTTAAGCGCAAATATTAATTAAAATAAAAAAAAAAACAATGCTCAATAAATTCTTAAGTCTCTTAAATTACAGTTTTATTGCATGTATATTTCGACAATGTAAAGAAAAATACTTATCACTATAGTTAGAAATTAGGCTCGAATAAGGTGACCCGTATAAGCACTCTTAACCGGGTAGAAGATTTGTTAACCGGTTAAACAGATAAGAAAAAAACAAATTGGTTAATCAAATTAAAATGCTGCAATATGTAAAAATTTCGCCATGTTGAATGGCATGATTCAAATGCCATTCAATGACTTCACGGACATATATGTCTGTGAAATCATTTAATAGCGTTGAATGTATTTTTAAGTCATGAACTACAAGTTGAGGCGAATCCAATAACCTGATTTTAATGATTGTATATTTTGGGAAGCAAAAATATAGACTATCGTTATAATCACATGGAATAAATAATTTTCTTGCTATCTTAACCGGGTCAACCGACCCCACCAGGAGTCTAGATACTTTTGCAGTAACGTGACCATCACGTGGTGTGGCGTCTTCGGATTAACTTTTTGGCTTTATTGTTAAGGTTAGGGTTAGGGTTCGTGTATATAGCCTTAGAAGGTCCCTATATATGCGTTCCGGACATTTTTATGTGGTTTTTAAGGCCGATTTAAACACTAGTTTTCGAGTATTTTCGCTCTTTTCTCTTTTTTTCTTCTTGTACACGTGTTTTGTTTTGATGTCGGACTGATCCGGGACGATCAAAATTTACGTTCTCCGATTGGTTAATTCTCATGCGCCACGTCACGTTACTGCAAAAGTGTCTAGACCCCTGGTGCGGTTGGGTCAACCGGGTTAACCAAACCGCACCAGGGGTCTAGACACTTTTGCAGTAACGTGACGTGGCGCATGAGAATTAACCAATCGGAGAACGTAAATTTTGATCGTCCCGGATCAGTCCGACATCAAAACAAAACACATGTACAAGAAGAAAAAAAGAGAAAAGAGCGAAAATACACGAAAACTAGTGTTTAAATCGGCCTTAAAAACCATATAAAAATGTCCGGAACGTGATTTTACACATATATAGGGACCTTAAAAGGCTATATACACGAACCCTAACCCTAACCTTAACAAAAAAGCCAAAAAGTTAATCCAAAGACGCCACACCACGTGATGGTCACGTTACTGCAAAAGTGTCTAGACTCCTGGTGGGGCCGGTTAACCAGGTTATTCAGGTCATTTGAGATAAAACGGGTTGTTATCCGGTTTTGAATTCATTACGCGGGTCAGTTATCCAAAGAAATTTTATACGGACCTATTCTCTAATCCCAGTTATATTTTATTTTAACGGTTTTAGCCTACAATAAATGTTAAAATCAGGTTTACCACGTGAAAAAACCAAATTATAGTGCCGTTAAAGGGTTATCTCGCCATCACTAGTATATACAGTACCTAATCTCCAACGTTGTTATAAGTGCCGAGATCTTCAATATGCATTCTACATTGTTTAAAGTACCTTATCTCTTACATAGTATAATGCTGAAGTGCAAAAATTGGCGTAGGTGTGCATATAGATCTTTCGGTAATATACCTGAATTCAAACAATTTGAAAACAATTTATAAAAGGCAGTATTCCGATGTTGTATTTATAGTGTTTTTTTTTCGCACATTAAAAAATTTTACATAATTTGATAACTTTTTTATACCGTGTTTTCTATTTCTTAAAGTAAAAAATGAAATCTTTCCTTGTTGAATTCGAACCTGTTTCTGCCATTACCATCTTCACTGCTTTATATAAACGTGTTGAGGCAGGTGAATGGACAGATAACGAAGACCTTGAAGTAGAAAATTTTGTGAAGACTCTTGACAGATTATTGGCACGTATAAAAGACAAGGAGAGATCGAGCAAGCTTTGTGGTTTTAGAGATGATCTTTTAAAACAATGTGTAAGTTATTAATATATAGTTTTAGAATAAATTAATTCGATATAATGAAATGTTGGTTTTCTTTTGGGGAGTTGTGGAAAAAAATTTAGGAATGATTTAAATTTTCTATTGCTCCTTATTACCAAAGAAGATGATGTATAAGGTAGTATACAAATAGTGAATGCACTTCGTCTTTTTGAGTATTATCATAGGACGTCGGGAGTAGCTGTTTATATGCATTAAATGCCTTATACAAATTCTTTCTGAGGTACATCTTTTCTCACTGGCCGGCCTATATTGAAATTGATATGAAAAATGAAAACCAATTTGATCGCATGTACATGTACATAATTGGTGTATATCTATTAACTTATTCTTATTTTAGATTTCGAATGCAGTTGACTACATTCGCTCTTCCTTAGAATTGAATGTTTTGGTATGTTTGTTTAGCTAAATTTAAAAATTCTAAGTACAGTCATCCTCTATAATTACACACTTGGGATTGTATAAATTAGAAATTTTTATTAAAAAAATACTATCTCTATATATTGGGGAGGGTTTTTTTTTAAAAAAAAAAAGCTTATATGGGTGACTCAAATTATTGCGATTGCAAAATGATTTATTTTTGATCAAATTGGCACACCTTCCGATTGCACGATTGTACAAACACGTATAACTATGCCTATGGTTCATATTGAATTTTTGACTTGGAAATCACTTAACAATCACAACAATCAGGGTGAGCGACGATCTACACATTTTGATCAAAATAAATCATTTTGCAAATCGCAATTAAAGGGTTCATTTGAATTTTTCTATTCATTAAAAAGAGTTTGCTATAGGTTATGAAAACTAATTATAATAAAAAAATTAACAAAATGAACTTTAAGTTGAAATTTATAGTTTTATTTGTAAATCATCACTTAAGTTCGATTTACTCAAAACTATTATTAATACGCAATACCCCATATAGGTAATTATAGAGGATCACAACTGTAATTAGATTTTATCTAGTGATGTGAATTGGTAGCTATCAGTAGGTATCTATAATTGATACCGTTAATAATATGTAAGGGTAGATACAGTTATGGGCTGACTTCCCGAAATTCACTTTTCTGAAATACCATTTCGCCGAAGTCATAATGCTGACAATCCATTTACTAACAGGGCATAAATGAATCCATGCAATTTTACTGACAATCAATTTACCAATATCTTATTTTACCAACAAGTTTTTTTAAAAATTACCTAACGACAATGACAGGAATTACTTTGTTGATGAAATGACTGTCAGTGAAATAAACAGTTGGTAATCTAAATTGTCAGCAACATAATTGTTAGTAAAATGAAATAGTCCTGTCAGGAAAAGGGGATATTGGAGTTATAGAGTTGGAGAAATAGTGTTTCGGGAAGGTGGACTTTGGAAAAGCGAGAAACAATGGTATCTAATAATATATTAGCTTTTGAAATCATTGTAAACTTTATTATTAGATCCTAATCATGCATCTAGCATTCTACTGGTAGTTATTGGTAGAAATTAGGCTATGAGAAAATAAATAGCTAATTTAATGTTTTATATTCATAGAAAGTAGAATCACCCTGGATCGTTGATGCGACGAATAACTTTAAAATATTAACAAATGAAGTGCATAAGTTAGCATTTTTGGAATCAGAAGAAAAGGACATGTGGCAAGCTGTAGAAGAAATAAATATAGAAAAGTTAGGATATGACCATCCATTATGCTCAGAAATTTTAGATAATAATTTGGAACCATTTAATACTATACCGAAGGTACATTTGGTTACTTCTAAGTTGAAGATTATAGTGATTTGGCATTAGCTGATAAAATAGACTTAGCCGACTAAGTTAGTCAATTTTTTAAAAAAACTTTATAATAGCGGGTAGTTGGAATAATATTTTGTATACTAAAGGCAATCGACTTTGCATAGCCGATTATGCCGATTTTTAAATTTCGACTTAGTAGAGTCAATAAATTTAGGTCAACTACTAACGATAAAAGATTGATATATGACTGATAAAAAAAAATCAAGATAAATTATAGCCAATCAAATCTCGTTATTTATTATGTGAAAGTATCAGACCAACTAAAAATTTGTTTATTATACTACGATACAAAGACCCGTAAAAATTTTTTGTGTTATACAAAATCTTTATTTGCGTTATTGCAAAAATTTGTATTAATTTGCAATAATAAATTCTTTGTATTAATTTGTGATTTTTTCGGAAATCAAAAATTTATCCAAAATTTTGGGTTGACCTTTCTAGTATTTTTATGTTCACTTTCAGAAATTTTCGGAAACTTAATTCTGCATACTATCCGACACCAGTAGCCAATCAAATTTATAGAATATTACATGAAGTTTACTCTTAGAAATTTGGTTTAATTTGCACAAATTTGCATTAATTTGTATTAATTTATATACCAAGTTTTATGGGTCTCTGGCACCATACCATATTTTCAGTGCTATATCATATATGCTTCATATATAGTTGCCTGATTTTTCATATATTTTTCAACAAAATTGTAGAGTATATAGCCTAGAGTTTGGAACCAGGTCAAGTCAAACTGAATCACTATGAATAAGTCAGTTCATCCGGTTGGTGGCATGACAATTGGATAAAAACATGTGTCCATAACAATAAACAGATTAGAGGTTTGTTATAGCAAGTCACTCCAGTTCAGGGATGGTAAATGGTCTGGTAATTTACTTAAAATTTAAATGACTAGATCATTTGAATAAATAAGCAGGCATTTGGATCATGAGATCATTTAGGTCATTGCATATATAGTAATTTTATTATTTAGATAGTTAATATAAAAAGTTATCAAATGTTATGATTTCATTGTAGCTATATATAAAAGTCAAAATGTCATTAAGTTAATTGATATTTGTATATAAATAAAGCTGTTCTTCTGAACAACTTTGTATAAAATGTTAATATTGATTAACTTAATAAAATTAACTTTTATATGTATTATTATTACGATCATATTTTATTTTATTTTTGACTGATAATCAATTTTGATTGGATAAAAAACATTAGATTATCACTTAACAAATGTTAAATGACCTTCTATGTATTATTTGAATATGAAATGACCCAATGACTGATTACTAGTTATTTGAGTTATTCGGGTCATTTCAAGTTATTTACTATTTCTGCTCTAGTTCTATAAGGACTATGGTCCAGACCAGTTTTTTTTGAACCAGTTCATAGTTCTTGGTCCAAAAATTAAGGCCAGTTCAAAGTTGGTCCATATAAATAAGCACAAACATCACAATTATATAATCAAATAAAAACAAGAGAACAATCGCAAATAATTATAAAAAGTATCTGTGTGTTTATTTTTTATTATAAGAAAATAATATTATATTCAGCACTTGGCATATAAAAGTGATCTTTATTTGTAGTAAGCTTTATTGTAAATACTAATTATACTAAAATCCATTGTTATTGTGAAAGAACCTTCATTTTACACTATTTTTATAAACAAATTTAGCAAAGATAGAAGTTTAAATAAACATTGCAAGTACAAAAAACAGATTGTTTTTATATAATAATGTAAAATAAAAGATATTATAAATAAGGGTGCATCCATAAATAACATTATACAAGAGAGAAGAAAGGAAAGGAGGTCTAACAAAATATAATATTTTTTCTAATAAGTAGAGGGGTCAAAAAAATATAATGTAATTTTTTTAGAAAAATTTGACTAAATTTTGATCCAGATATCCAAATTGAATGATTTTGGTACCATTCGATTCATCTTGGTAAAAGGAATCAAATAGTACCAAAATTATTTTATTTGGATTACTTAATAAGTAGTTATTAGCAAAATACTATTGGTTCTATCTTTTCTTATAAAATTACTATAAAATCAATAGTTTTTTGCAAATATCTGGTGATCCAGTGATCCAAATAAAATGAATTTGGTACTATTCGATTTTTATTACTAAGATGAATCGATTGGTACCAAAATCATCTAAATTGGATTACTATGTCACATTCCTTTATTACTTTTAGCCTTCTGACATGGTGAACCGAACGAATGAACTACTTACGATTTTTCAACACGCACTATTCTCTGTTTTTTTTTTTCTGCCGAGCAAACAGAATTGTAATTGTGAATTCTGTGCAAATTCTGAATTTTTAAAATGATCAATTAAAACAATAATTTAAAGTAACCTCATACTTGGAACTTCGAGTATTCATAACCAGATTTCATACTTGGAACTTCGAGTACTCGTAACCAGATTTCGTACTTGGAACTTCGAGTACTCATAACCAGATTTTGAACTTGGAACTTCGAGTATTTATAACAAGATTTCGTACTTGGAACTTCAGAGTATTCATAACCAGATCTCGTACTTGGAACTTCAGAGTATTCATAACCAGATCTCGTAATGCAGTAATGAGAAATGGTAATTATCTGGATGGATACTCGAATATTCAAAGGATCTAGCATAGTTCTTTGAACATGCTCGCTAGATTGACTTAGCTAGAATAATTATTGCGTTTAATCATTTACATAAATCAATTTGTTCGAACTTAAATTGCGATAGATTTACAACTTTAAATAAAGCGACACAAAATGAATTAGACACTTTCTGACAAAATTTGAGATTTTTGATTCAAATTGTATAAATTGTATTAGTTCTTGTTACAGTATCATATTCATAATTATATATTTTAAAGCACTCGCTGCTATACCTTTTCATCCCTATTTTCTATAATTTCCGATCACCTAACCTCCCATTTGTATCATCTTAATGATTAACAAGTATTAATAAACTTTTATTTTACTGACATTCTTTAAACACGATAATCATACATTTTTAAAAATCAAGTTGTTTGTTTAAACCGACTTCACTAATACATACATTTTTAAAAATTAAGTTGTTTGTTTAAACCGACTTCACTAATACACATTAAATTTAAAGATATAGCGTGACTTTCGATTTGTTCTAAAAAATATATGAAAATTTATACATATCATGTTAAATTAAATCAATAATACCTAATCGACGTTTGATTTTATACAACTTCACTTCTGAAATCGGGTAAGTTCGAACCGAACAATTAATATTCCTACTTACGACCCACGATTGCCTTGGTTGATAATTTACTCACTGTATCTGCATCCTCTCCAACTCGAACCTTGTTTATTGTTAATTTCATTGCACGATCGACGAATTTTCTTCAAGATACATTTTTGTTTCTTAGAATTATACATTAAAATTTTGTGATTCTATTAGCTTAACTATTATGAAGGGTTTCGAAATATTATTGCATTTCTACGGAGTCAAAAAATATATATATTAAATAAAATTTTTAATTTTGGATATTCAATGCGATAAACTGAAGCAGCCATAGAAGTCAGGGTTAGCAGATGGCCTGGTCATTTGAAATTATGATGACCTAGATGACAAATGACCAAATAATTATAAATCTGAAAAATATCGGGAACTTATGAATTTAATTCTAGCCTAACTCTATCAAAATCATCCTAAGTTTAAATTTAGGCCATTTGAAGTTATAATTTCGTTTAACGTTCCTTTCGAAGCTTAAGCGCAATGGGGGAGGGGGTCAAATTAAACAAATATTATATCTCGAAAAAATCTCCATTATTATTGGTTGGTTTATAGTCGCATGATTTGTTGAAACCTCTAAGATGTAACGGACGTTCTGATTGGTTTGTTTAATTTCAAGGAGAGCTCTTGGAGGCGGTGGAGGGGAGAACGTTAAACGAAATTGTAACATCAAATGATCTTAATAAAATATTAACTCTTGATTATTGGTGATAAGAAAATAAAACTTGTAATTCTAATTATCGCAGTTTGCAAAATGATGTAATTTTGATACTGTCCGATTGCGTGATTGTGAAAGATTGTAAAATGCGTTTTTGGCCAAAAATTCAATTATTTTTTTCGGCCATATCTATGCTCACTACTGCAAAAATCATTGTAAAATCACGCAATAAGGTGATTGTTCAGGTGATTTTAGTGATGGTATGAGTCTATAAATTTGATCAAAAGAGTACATCAATTTGCAAACCGCGATAATAATAAAGCTATTTTGTAATTTTATACCGATTTATTAAACAATATTTATAAAAAGGTTGTATCATGCAAACCTGTTATGTTAAATAAAAACAACTTGAAGTGGTCTAATATCTTGCATCGATTGTAATGTGATAAAACTAAAATAACGGCTAGTTTTAAACAATAATTTAAGACCAATATTGATAAATATTTTGCTGTAATATTCTATTTTATTTATTATTATTTAGCAGCAATAGACAAACAAAAATATTATTTATATTTTGGAGTTTAAAATTAAGATTAGAGAATTTTATTTTATTTTTCCGATTTATAATTCAACATAGTAAAAACGCTATTTAAAAAATCCTACGTACTTATTTTTGAAATGACACTTATTTGTTATTATTAATAATTTGAAACTCCATTATTAATAGTTATTTTTTAAAATAATAAAATAATTCCTTTTTTATTTAAGAAATTAGAAAGGGGGGGCATTGTGATATCGGAATTAGAGCGGCGATGTGCATATACGTATGAGCATATGGGCTCATAGAATTATATGTGCATATCTGTGTATATGCATATTTAGATTCTATGTTCTATAGCAAGTTGTAAAAGGTTTAAATTTTGTATCAATTTAGCATAGTAAGTGTTAACTCTGAAAAACTTCTTGACAAGATATATAATTCGTTATAAGCTACATAATTCAGAAGAAATTTAAATACAAATATGTCACCTTTATTTAGAAACTATAAGTTTTGCTTTATTGTAATCAATCGAGCTAGTTTCTCCCGAATATTATTAAAAATTTTCGTGAAAATATTCATTTGCGTATTACAGAATATATGTGCATATAGCTTATAATACATGAAAATATTCACTCGCATACTGTAATACGTGAAAAAATATGAACACTATGCATATATGCGCATTGCGTATTTCAGCTTCCTTTATGGATATTTTGGAAAAAGTTTTCAGAAGTTAACACTTATTACACAAAAACTGATAACGTATAAAATTCAAACCTTTACTTGCCATAAAGGCAATATATTAATATATTTGTTTAATACTTGTGTATTTTATTACACATTAAACTCAATCAATAATATTTATAGTCGTAAATGCTTTATTTTTTCCTTTACTTGAATAACATTAAAAAAAGAAACATTCAAATATATACTATATATATTATATATATTTTTATACAAAAATTGCACGCACATAATAATATATCGAAAAACCTATATGATGCGCATCATATATTCCAGTCCACTTTAAATTTAACGTTAATAATATCACAACAATATCCAGGTTGAAATACATTATCTCGTCTACTTACAAGTCAAGATCAGATTTCCATTACTGTATAGAGATCATATGGGGTGTCTTCAATTAAAAGGGCCCATTTTTACATTTTTTTGAAAAATGAGTTTTCGTTAAATTCATATAAATTTTGACATGATTGACTTTTTTTAATTATAAATGAAAGTCGAATTACATAATAAAAAATCAAGATAATGTAAAAAGAAAAATTACATGAGGCTGCGTAGAGCCAACACGTCACGAGTTTACCCGATAGTCACCTGCCGTCTTTAACCAATCAATATCGTGAAATTTGATTGATCCCGGATCAGTCCGAAAATCAAAACAAATAATTAAACTCAAATATCTCAAAATAAAATATATGTAAAAATGGGCCCTTTTAATTGAAGACACTCCATATGCTTAAATCTATATATATATTATTGTTAAATTCAGTGTACTATATTTTATTAAATCTAGATTTAATCTAGATTTAATAATTAAAATCGTATTGATTTTTATTTATTAATTATTTATTTGGATAATTATTAAGAACAAATTCTATTAGGTAAATGGATGTATTTAAACGTCTAAGAAATGGTTATGTTAAGAGGCACAATTGTTGAAAAAGGTTTACAAAACTGGGTATCGTATATACAAATTAATATACCTATTATAAATATTAGCCAATCAAATTTAGCAGTTTGTAATTATATAGTTAGATGAATATATGATATATAAGTAGAGCTAATAATTAATAATTAAATACATACTGTTGTAATTTGCTATAAAAAGCATTTTAAAATTTGTTTATAATGTGACTATATAAAGTTTTATTACAGTATAGAGGTTTGATGTATGTTTTTATATTTTACTGTGTTAATCTTATTACTATAAATTTTATTAAAAAAAAAAAGAGTACAGTATCTATGATTCCGTATCATTTCACTGACACTCATTGTAGACACAACAGTTCATCGACAAGCAATTCACCGACATGTTTATTTTGCAGAAAATTAACTCATAGGCAAGTTTATTTCATAGATTTACCAACAAAGCTCATTTCGTAACAGTTTTTTTTTACCAACAATTCATTTCACAAAAAAGTTTTTTTCTTATAAATTACACAACTTTAACCCTAATTCTAAACTAACTCCTAACGCTAATAAGGATAAAAACGGAAGTGTAAAATCCTGGTCCATATACAATAATTGTGGGGCCTTATGGACTAGGTTAAGTTTGCCTCAAGGATAAATTAGTCCTAAGTTAAGTAGTCTAATTAAAATTCAGAGTAACTATATATGTTAACTAATAAGGATTACAAGAAAAAAAAAAAAATTCTAAACCCTAATGACAATGACCAGAATTATTTTGTCAGTGAAATGAACTATCGATAAAAATAAATTATGAAGTGAACTTGTCTGTCCGTAAAACAAGCATGTTGTTGGTGAATTGATTGTTTGTGAGCAGAACTGATATTATATATTTTATTATCAAAATGGATTTTGTAATTTTTGTGATATATCTGTTATTAACACAATTTTAAATATTAAAAATAGTTAGACACTTTTGGTATAATGAGCTTACATCAAAATAATTTATATTCAAAATTTCAAATAGAGTTAACCAATAGAAAAATGCTAAATTACAGTACTTACAAAGTGTATAAGAAATCAATGTTCGAATCCATTTGAGCTAATATTATGCAGAATTTGTTACAAAATGCCAAGAACTATGATCTTAACTAGTGCCGGTTGTCTGACATAAAGGAATGCTGTCCAACATTCTTCAGACAATTTAGAGATACAAAATGAGTTACTAAAAAATTTGTTATGCGTAAAAAAGTAGGTTACAAACAATTTTGCCAATAAACATAACACGTTAATCAATTATAATTACCGGTATATAGAATAATTAAAAAAAGTAATGTATGCATTTATCTGTTGTTACGATTATTAAAGTTGCGTATGGTTACATTTTTTTCTTTTTATTTCTTTTTATAAAAAAATTAGAAAAAAAAATTTAATTCGTGCAGGAAAATTCATTAGGATATAATATATATGTAAATAAATATTTACACCGATTATCTTTTTTTGTGATTCGTCCAAATTACGAGAAACAGGAAATTCTGTTCAGCAAATTCAGCAATTCATTAAAAATTTAAGTGTCAAGTGTATACGAGGGATACGTAAATAAATACTTACGTACGTATGTACAATAAATTTTACTAAAAGTGAGTAAAGTCATTAATGTTAAAGGATCACAAATAAATTATAGATTATTAATTAGGACAACAAACATTTCCAGACCTAAATATTCAAGTTAAGATATGGATATGTGATACGTACGTACAGTACGTACAAGTTTTTTTTTTTTTATAGATCCTGCGGGATAGACGAGAAGGTGCATGAAAAAAAAAAAAAAAAAACTTAATGCTTAAATGTTTGGTATAAATAAATTTGTTTGTTACATGATTTAACGTTACTTCTTAAAATGTAAATCCCTAATGATTACGCAAGGATTAATTTAACTTAATAAGGATCTTTAGAACAAACGCGCTTATTCAAAATTGTGTTCACGATAATTTTTTTTTTTTGATACTTAATTAGATATTGATAGTAAACTTACAAGGAATTTACATACTAAATGTTAACATCAATTATAGAATAACGGCTGTTCACAAAATTATATAACATTACTATAAATGTTATCAGTAATAAGATCAATGAAGCCCAGATCCATATCGATATAATTTAATTAGTTCAAAATTCCGAAAAGTGTATCAGATTTCACTATTATAAATAGCATCATTGTTCTGCACTTTTTTTTTTTTTTTTTTTCTCTCTCTCTCTCTAGGGAACGTCCAAATTAAATAAATACCCTTTGTTTTAACGATTCTTAATCATATATAATTAAAGTTTATATTGAATAATAATAATGTCTACCGATCACCTTAACGTAGAATTTAAACTTTATCCTGTCCCAGAATGTATTAAATCACGTAATCCTGCTCCTCATGTTAGTTCTATCGAGCAATATAAAGAGACTTATGAAAAAAGTATTAAAAATCCTACGGAATTTTGGGGAAATGTATGTATATTTTTTTAAAAAGATTATCTTGTAACAATTGAAAATAAATTATATTTAATGATATTTTTTAATTTATTATGTTTTATTTAGCTCGCTAAAGAACTTATTACTTGGAATACTCCTTTCCAAACCGTTCTATCTGGAAGTTTCGAACATGGTGATATTACTTGGTTCCGTGAAGGTCAATTGAATGCTTCTTATAATTGTGTAGATAGACATGCTCTTAAAAATCCTGATAAGGTAACATTTATCTTCATTTATCGTTTCATTTATCGATTTAATTTAAAAATTTTAATATTAACTTTTTTTTTTTCCTTTAGGTTGCAATTATTTATGAAGCTGATGAACCTGGTCAGGATCGTAAAATTACTTACGGTGAACTTTTACGTGATGTTTGCCGTTTCGCTAATGTATTGAAAGCTCATGGTGTAAAAAAAGGGGATACTGTCGCTATTTATATGCCAATGGTACCTGAAGCTGTTGTTGCTTTCTTAGCTTGCGCTCGTCTTGGTGCTATACATTCTGTAGTATTTGCCGGTTTCTCTTCTGATTCTTTACGTAATCGTATTTTAGATGCTTCTAGTAGATTTGTTATAACTGCTGATGAAGGTTGTCGTGGTGGTAAAATTATTAATACTAAAAAAATTGTTGATGAAGCTTTATTGGGTTGCCCTGGTGTTGAACGTGTTTTTGTATTCCGTCGTACTGGTTCTTCTTCTGTTCCTTTCTCTTCACCTCGTGATGTATGGTGGCATGAAGAAGTTGAAAAACAACGTCCTCATTGTCCTCCTGAAATTGTTAATGCTGAAGATCCTCTTTTCATACTTTATACTTCTGGTTCTACTGGTAAACCAAAAGGTCTTCTTCACACTACTGGTGGTTACTTATTAGGTGCTGCTGCTACTCTTAAATACGTTTTTGATTATCAAGAAGGTGATATTTATGGTTGTATGGCTGATATTGGTTGGATTACTGGTCATACTTATATCATTTATGGTCCTTTGGCAATTGGTGGTACTACTGTATTATTTGAATCAACTCCTGTATATCCTTCTCCAAGTAGATATTGGGAAGTTGTCGCTAAACATAAGATTACTCAATTTTATACAGCTCCTACTGCTATTCGTTTATTACGTAAATTTGGTCGTGAACATGTAGATCCTCATGATCTTTCAAGTTTAAGAGTTATAGGTTCTGTTGGTGAACCTATTAATCCTGATGCTTGGGAATGGTATAATGAAGTTGTTGGTAGAAATAATTGTTCTGTGGTTGATACTTATTGGCAAACTGAAACTGGTTCAATCATTGTAACTCCATTACCTGGTTGTACTTCAACTAAACCTGGTTCGGCTACTTTTCCTTTCTTCGGTATTGATATTGCTATATTAAATCCGGAATCTGGTAAAGAGATAACATCAACTGAAGCTGAAGGTGTTTTAGCTATACGTAGACCTTGGCCATCAATGGCTCGCACTGTTTATAATGATCATAATCGTTATCTTGATACTTATTTAAGACCTTATAAAGGTTATTACTTTTCAGGTGATGGTGTTGGTCGAGATTGTGATGGTTATTATTGGATTCGTGGACGTGTTGATGATGTTATTAATGTATCAGGTCACAGATTATCAACTGCTGAAATTGAGTCGGCTTTAATTATGCACTCTGCAACTGCTGAAGCTGCTGCTATTGGTGTTGCTAGCGATTTAAAAGGTCAATGTGTACATGCCTTTGTTACTTTAAAACCAAATTGTGAAGGTACTGATACAAAAGATTTAATACTTCAAGTTAGTAAAACTATTGGTTCTTTTGCTAAACCTGAAAAGATTTATCTTGTCAATGATTTGCCAAAGACTAGAAGTGGAAAAATAATGAGACGTGTTTTGAGAAAAATTGTGGATGGTCAAACTGATTCATTAGGTGACTTAACTACTTTAGCTGATCCTAAGATAGTTAATACTTTGATCGAAACTGTTAAAAAATCATAGATTTTTTTTCTTATTTGTTAGATTTTTTTATACTATTTTTTTTTAATAGTGTCTTTTATTGTGATAAAGTATTTATGTGTTACATCTTGTATTTAAATTATACAATTAGTTTATTCATTCATAATTCATTGTCATTTATATATGTAGATCTTTCATATATATACAGTTGTTGTATATATAAATAAACTGTTAAATTTTTAGGCAAATTAATATAAAATTATGTTGCTCTCAATTTAAATTGATACACATCCATTTTTTATTAACTACATATCTTTTTTACAATAACTATTATAAATAATTGGATATTTATAAATTTACACGTAGTGTTTATACATGGATATTAATTATTGATTTACAATTTATCGTCCGGAGCGAAGCAGTAGCGAAGCGAAGGACCTTTAGTTTCTCTGCATCATGATACAAGTTACTTTCTTGATGCATCTCATATTAAATTATCAAAAACGTAACTTTGCATTTTCCGTCTGTCCACTCACATGATTTTTAAACTATTTTTAATTGGTCATATATACCAATTTATTAAATTGATAATAACTTTTGATCCACTGGTCTGTTTTGGATGATTTAACTAGCAAAATGTTTGTCTTAATGAGACAATTCTAACTAACTCAAAATTGTTAAAATCTAATTACAGAATCCCAAGATCGTTCAACTTTTGTAAATTTATTTAACATCGAATAAGTCTTGATCCACTAGCCTATTTTGAATGATTTAACTACCAAAGTGTTTGTCTCAGTGAAATGATTCTAACAAGCCCAAAATTGTTAAATTCTAATTACAGGATCCCAAGATCAATAAAGATTGTTAGACAATTATTAGTTTAAAACCAATTTTGATTAAATAATTGTCAAATTTTAATCAATCTTGGGATCCTGTAATTGGAATTTAATAATTTTGGTTTTGTTAAAATTGTCTCACTAAAACAAACATTTTGGTAGTTAAATCATTCAAAACAGGCTATTGGATCAAAAATTATTCAATGTTAAAGAACTTTACTTAGTAATTGTAAAAATTACTATTAAAATTACACAAAAGTTGAAAAAAATAACTCTTTTCAATAATCACCTGTACCAAACTTTTTCAAAAGGCCAACCTATAAAAACCGTATATTTAATATATAAAATAGTAAATTGACTCTACTAAATAGCAACTAGAATTTGAGAATATCTATTGGGGAACTAAAACATTGCAGGAAAAAGGAACCTGAAACAGAACCCCAAACATCTAGTACAGAGGTCATACATTATGTGTCGCAGATCATAATTTAAAATGAAATCTACATTTTTTACTTAACCTGCTAGCCTTCTAAAACCCACTAATACTTATTTATTATAATTTTCTTTAAAACTAACCCTAACCCTAAACCCCTAACCCTAAAAAATATACCCCAAAAAAATTTAGTTTTTGAGATTTTATACTATAATTTCATTTTAATCTGGATTTCATTATAATCTGCCACATTATGCGTTTCAGCAAAAACCCCCAAAATTTGAGAAGCAAAAAAGCAGTTTTTGGCAATTATCTTGGCATTCAGTGGTCCAATTTGAATAAACATTTTTTAAAATGAAGCTCTCAGTGAGGCGCATCTAACAAAAAAAAGTTCATTCAATTCTGATTACTAGATCAAAAGTTATTTAAGTAAATATAGTTTTGTCATTTTTAGCAAATTAGATCAAAATTGGCCAAAATCTAGTTATAATCTATATGAGAGATATTCAGGGTCCTTCTGGAACATTTACAGATAGATTTGATAAATAGTTCTCACAGTTTGTGATTTTAGTACTATTGAGTAATAAAGTAGCAGGCTTAGATACTGGAGTTAAGTTTTGAGATATGCTATTATATACAGTATAACTCCTACAAGTTCTCTTATATTTGGTACCTTTTTTACTCTCTCCTCTTGTACTATTGGATTTTTTCGAAATTTTTGCCAAAAAGTAGAAATTCTAGTTTACCTAGGACCCCGAACAATACATATAGAGGTTACATTAGCTTTAATATAAACTTTTTAAAATTTTTATCCACTTTTTATTAGAGCTAATTAACCATATTTTACATATAAGCTTTAATATTTAATAAATTTTAACCAAATATTAAATATAACAATACTTTTTTTTAAAAAATTTTTTCAAAAAAAATTTTTTTCTCAAAAAAATTTTTCTTAAAAAAAAATTTTTTAAGAAAAAAAATTTTTCTTAAAAAAAAATTTTTCTTAAAAAAAATTTTTCTCAAAAAAAAAGTTCTCAAAAAATAATTTTTCTCAAAAAAAAATTTATCTCAAAAAAAAAGTTTTTCCAAAAAAAAATTTTTCTTAAAAAAAAATTTTTTAAAAAAAAATTTTTCTTAAAAAAAAAATTTTTCTTAAAAAAAAATTTTTTTCAAAAAAAGGTTTTTTTAAAAAATTTTTTCTTTATCCAAATTTTAAATACAACCTATTTAAAACTTATTAATTTTATCCACTTTTAATAATATAACATTAAAAACTTTTATCCACTTTTAAATGTAACCTTTTGACCAATATCCACTTTTCAAATGTAACAGTTTTGTAAAAAAGTAACCTTTTTAGCCAAAATTTCAATGTAACCTCTATATATATTGTTCGGGGTCCTGTTTACCTCCTTCAAAAAATTAGCAGTGTTTACTTCTTTCAAATTGGAAATACGATCCAGATTAGAGCTGGTACCGTCACAGGTGAATTAGGTTACTATATACAAATAAACAATGAATAACATAGTTGGATTTGGAAGAGCATATAAAAAATTTTTATCTTTTTTTTTTTTTTTTAGTTTTAACAGTTTTTTTTGTTTTTTTTTACCATATATATAATACTTTAATAGATTTAATCTATGCAGTGTTATATAATTTTTATTGTCTCGTACAGATATAGTACAGTTAACCCTTATTAATATCAACCTTGTTAATATCAACCTAAGCCACAAACCTAAATTTTTATATATTAAAATCTTCTTATATATATCAACTTTAATATAAATTCTCATTAATATCGTATTAATATAAATATAATAGTAGTTCAAATAGGATAATATAAGGAAAGTGACAATATCAGTTGATTTTTTAGAAGGGGAAAGGGTAAAAAAAGTTGAAATTATATATAAGAACCTAACTATATATATATTAAGAAAGAGGGGGGTGTAGGCTTCTGATAAAAAATAATCAGATGATTAATGATACAGCTCTAAATAAAGAACAACTGTAGTATCTTCATTTTCTATTTTTCTTTTCTTTTTTTTTGTGGTTTGTTTTTGTTTAGTTTCTTTTAACTGTTTTATTAATTTGTTCTTGGGTTTTCATTTAGGATTTGTTGTTTGTTTCCTATTTAATCTTTTCTCTTTTTATTCTTCGTTATAAGTAGCTCAAGGAGGAAGTTTTTTTGAAGAATAGATTATAAAGTAGGTAGCTAGATACCAGTTATACACTATTTGATATATTGTAGAATGCTTATATATTGTTAGTACTTACAAAAATCAGTACAGTAACCAAACTTGAGTACTTATCTAAAGCAGCCAGGTTTTGTGTTATTTATTACTATTAAAAAATACATTATATAGCCTCTATATAATTCTTCTAATAAAGATCTAGCTAGTTACAATAGAGTAAAAAAAAAAAATTATACAAAAGTTGAATAATCTTGGGATCCTGTAATTATATTTAATACTTTTGGTTTTGTTAGAATTGTCTTATTAAAATAAGCATTAAATCATTCAAAATAGACTAGTAGATCAAAAATTATGATTATAGAATAATTATATATATTGTACGTTGAAATGGAATTATGATAGGTTTAGAATCTATTTAAATTAGAACTAAATTCCCAATATAGATCAAGTCCTTATAAAACTTAAATTAATTCTAAAATAATTTCTGAATAATATAATTAAATTATGTCATTATATGTCATCATTATAAAAGTAATAAATTAAAATCATATGATTCGTTTTTATCAGTTTACAAATTCTTTTGTTTGCTCTTGTTATTGGTATTCATTTTAGCTACTTACTCTTATTTTAGTAACTAATATACAATAGCTGAACCTCAAAACTATTTGTTCTTGTCTCGTTGTGCATTTGATACTTTACTTGTTAAATATCTTGATAGTAAATTAGTAAATAGATAATGTAAAACTTTTATTATCCCTTAGATTGTAACACAGGCAAATTTGCCTGCGTATTTTAAAATTTTTAATAAAATTTTAAATATTGATTTTAGCCATATCTTTTCTAAGTAAAAAATATTCTTTGAGTTTGTTTTAGTAACTTTGTTATAAATTTTTTTTTAAAATCATTAGAAAACTTTAATATAATAAATGTTTAAAGTTCTTGTATTGGCATTTTTACTATTAAAATTTTTCTTTAGATTTTTTCAAATTTTATATGTTCCCGTCTATAAAAAAAATCTTTACTTCTAATATAAGTCTTAATTTTTTCAAGTAAATCATTAAAGTTGCAATAATGAAAGTTGTCATCCTTTATATAAACTACAATATTGTCTTAAGAACTATAGTTCTAAAACTAAAACTAAATAAGATCGCAGAAAAATTGTAATAAAATTTTTTAAAAAAATTTTTTCTTAAAATTATCTATTTTCAGCTTATATGTAACTATAATTTATTTTCTTATAATATAAAAACTAATTTTGCAAAAAAGTAATCCTTATTTTCAAATATAATTGTACAAAGTTTTATTTAATTATTTTAGCATTTTAAAAAAGTAAATCAGAGCTAAAAAAGTGCAAAAACGCAGGCAAATTTGCCTGTGTTCTACTACAATCTAAGGGATATGTGAAGATTTCAATTTTTGCATTAAGATTTTACAAGATCCAACAAATACAAAATTGGGACTGCTAAAGATCATCACTGGCAAAAAAAAACATTTGCAATATGTGATCTTGGAACACTAGCAAATTCTATTATTTAGCTTATTAAAATAGAATCAAATTTGCCAATATGCTTTGTTAACAAAATATACAATATGTTGTATAGGCTACATCAAGGAGTCCTAAAGCATGTTGGTACATCAAAACTATGGCAAGCAGTATGTATAATAAAAAAAATATTTATTGCTATATGTAGAATGATATTAAAAAAAAATCGTTATACTGTATTTGGAAAAATAAAAAAAATTTAAAATAACTATCACAGTTTTTTTTAATATCATTCATAATTACTATATAATTATAAGTTAATACTATATTAATTAAAAAATTTTTTATAGGTTTTTAAACAATGTTGTTATATTACTCAGTTATTTGTTAAGGAATTCGTAAAAAACTGCACAACATGCACAACAAGAAGAAGTTTTCCAAATCTGGTTGCTACAAAGCTGATTATCTCCAATGTTTTCTTAATAGGGTTCAGATCAATTTAATATGTATGACCAGCATTCCTAATGGAGACTATATATAAGGATGAAATTATTTTGGGATCTAAAACCCAAAATTAAAATTTGAAGATGAAATTGTTTTTGACCTATTTTACTTGAAAGACGAAATTATTTGATACTTTTTTTGAATAGACGAAATTATAAAGAACATATCTATAAAATTTTATTTGCTCTTTCTTATAAAAAATTTTAATTTTCTCAAATGAAGATGAAATAGGTCTTTTTTAAAAATCAATTTCGGTGGCATCACTAATGAAGACTATTATTATATATATCATGTGTGAAACTATTTTACGAAATATTTCTGGGCCCGGGCTCTAACTAGCAAATAGTCAATTGAAGTAGCTGTCTTTCTTTTTTATATATTTGTTTGCTTTGGTGCCCCAATCATTTTTTAGTCTAATAATAGTCAAGAATTTATAGCAGAAATAATTCGCAAATTATTGATTATATAGAACCTTTGATGTAGAAAGGGCCAATACTAGTTTATATATGATTTTGAGAAAATTACGTTTGTTTTGTTCAGACTGATCTGGGTTAATCAAAATTTTCATAATTTGATTAGTTCATTATATCAGGTAATCCCGTGATGTACGAAACTCCCAAGTAATTTTTTTTAAATATCTCAATTTTTTATTAGGCAAATCAATTTCCACTTATAATTGAAAAATGTAGTGTGTGTCAAAATTTATTCAAATATAACAAAAATGATTCTTATTTTGGGCAGTATCGGCTCTTTCTATTGCAAAAGCCCTATATGGCCAGATATTCATATTATTAATAGGTGTTCAAGATATCTGCAGATACAAGAATCGGTTGAATGGGCAAATAATATCTTCTAACAAAAAATATCAATCTCATGCTGTACTATTGTGTTGTTGTAAGCTTTTTATTTACAGTTGGACCTTCATAAATGCAACCTCTATAAATGCAATACCTCTCTAAATGCACGTTTTTTCTATTCCATAAGATGTTATTAGTGCTAAATGCACGTTCTATATTTTGTAAATGCACGTTCTCTTGAATAACATTTTATATTACACTAACCTCCCTAAATGCATGTAGCCAATCAAATTTTAGTATTTAAGATAGATTATACAGTTTTGGTAGAAGTTACACAAATTTGATAATCAAAATTTTAAAGCTGCAATTTAATTGGCTCACTCTAAATGCAAACCTCCCTAAATGCACGTTATAGACTTGTTCCTACAAGTTGTATTTATGGAGGGTTGACTGTATTTATTTATTTATTATAGTCCGGTGCAAAAATGTAGATACACCAATCTATTCATAATAAAAAAAAAATTTTTTAATAATTAATATAAAGATTTAAATAACTTTATTTATTATATAGGTTCTGGGAAATATTTAAATATAAATTTTATTGAAAATTTTTATTTTTAAAAAATTTTTGTTAATTTTTTTACTTTTTCAATTTGTTAATACAAAAATATAAATATACTAAAATTAAAAATTTAATTTTGTCTATATATAAAAGTTTTTTAATTTTAATTATCTATTTATAATTTTTTTATACTAAATAAAACAAGTTCTAAGCTATCTTTTGA
>QKWP01002524.1:21750-37558 GCA_003550325.1 Gigaspora rosea | reverse complement strand
TTGTAAAAATTAAGACTTGTATTAGAAGTGAAAATTTTTTTTATAGACGGGAACATATAAAATTTAAGAAAACCTAAAGAAAAAATTCTATAGTAAAAGTTCCAAAACAAAAACTTTAAACTTTTATTACATCAAAGTTTTTTAATAATTTTAAAAAAATTTTATAATAAAGTTGATAAAACAGAACTAATATTATAATTTTTACTTAGAAAGTATATAGATAAAATTAATATTTAAAGTTTTATTTAAAAAATTTAAAATTTTAAAATTTTCGCAGGCAAATATGCCTGCGTAACAAAGCAAGGGATAATTTTGTATATTAGTATTAGAAAAATATTATAGAGTTATTAAGAATAGTACAAATTTTATTGAACCAACCAAATTTGTAGTATTAGTTTTAGTAAAAACATTTTTCCCGTTCTAAAAAAGGAGCCATTTTTACTATAACTCCTATGATAGTATGATATCTTAGTACATTATTATAGTACATTATCTTAGTATATTATCATAGTACGTTATCTTAGTACGTTATTATAGTACGTTATCTGATTTTGGTATGATTCTCCAAAAGTTAGTTACCTGCCAGCTCATTTTACCGACCCCATATTCCCGACAGAATGTTTCACCTACAGCACTTTTTGTTGACAGAATCTTTCCTCGACATACCATGTTTTCGACATCCCTTTTCCCAGAAATCTCATATTTTCGACAAGACATTTATCTGACATGACATATTTCTAATTTGACTTTTCTCCGACACTAAGTTTTATTGAATGCACTTTTTCCGACAAGAACGATAAACCCAGTGATCAGGGAGCATCCATAAATAATGTTATGTACCCCCTCATAGTAGCACTGGACCCCCCCCCCTACTATATAAAAAAAATTTTTCAAAATCCATATGTTTATATATAAAATTTTACAAAAACTTGAATATATTATGATCCAGTGGTCCAATCTGGATGATTTTGGTACCATTCGATTCGTCTCTATGAGACGAATCCAATAGTACCAAAATCATTTCATTTGAATTACTGGATCACGTTTTATTAACGAAATACTATTGATTTTATAGTAATTTTATAAGAAAACATAATAACCAATAGTATTTCGTTAATAAAACGTGACTGAGTGATCCAAATCAAATGAAATTGGTACCATTCGAATCCTCTCCTCGAGATGATTCGAATGGTACCAAAATCATCCAATTTGGACCACTGCATCAAGTTTTAGACAAATTTTAATAAAAAAATTGCGTTATGTTAGGGGGACCCTCTACATAGTGGAAAATCGTTATATTTTGGGGGACCCCCCTCAAACATAACGTTATTTATGGATGCCCCTTCATCACATCACGTGAAATCATGCAACTACATTATTTGTTTACTGGCACTATCAACTCGGCCTAAATTATACTATCACCTAACCCTAATCTAACCCTAACACTAATCCTAATTTAGGCTGAGTGTTTAATCATGTGATGTGATGAACACGAATATATCACTCTACCTATTCAAACGAAATTCTAATTGGGGAAAGGTCTTGTCAGAAAAAGATGTCGGAAACATGTCATGTCAGAAAAATGTTCTTTCTGAAATACATCATGTCAGTAAAATGTCTTTTCGAAAATATGTCCTGTCAAAGAAAGGGGAGGTCGAAAACATGGTATGTTGAGGAAAGATTCTGTCAACAAAAAATGCTGTAGGTGAAACATTCTGTCAGGGATATGGGGTTGGTAAAATGAGCTGGCAGGTAACTAACTTTCAGGGAATCAAGCAACAACCCGTTATCTTAGTACGTTATCTTAGTACATTACCTTAATATGTTATTTTAATACATTATATTAGAACGTTATCTTAATACGTTATTGTGAAAATCCCAAGTTTTTACAAATATATAAACCCTGCCTTTTCTCCCAAGGCAGAGTAGGTTTTGTTCCTTACAAATCTTCTTTTCTAAAAAGGTTCTGTTCTTTACTTTTCTTCCTTTCTAAAAACATTTGTACTTTAAAACATTATACCTAATAAATTGATATTATCTTTTGACTATAAATTTTATATTTTATTTTCTGTTATTTTATTTTCTTGTTTATATTTTCTCTTTATCTTCACATTCCTTACCCTCTTACATGTTAAGTCAAGTGATATAGTTACTTGCCTAAAAGTTACTATATTACAATATAATCTGCATCATAGAATTTTATATAGTCGGCCAATTGTTTTTTGATGATATCTCACCATCCACTGGTCCAATTTGGATGATCTAACCATTGTTAGATGCGTCTCGACGAGCTCTACAACTTTCAATTAGTGGGCATGTATCATTAATTTAGTAAGAAAAATAATTTTAAATAGAAGAATACTATATTTCGCCACTCTCCAGTTGACAGGTGGATTATCAATTAATAAAAATATAAAAATTTGGCATTATGCAAAATTTTACTAATGAAATATACCTTTGGCCAGTGTTGTTACTTGGACGTTTTTTGGACATTTTGGACATTTTTCAAATTAAAAATTACTTAAAATTTTATTAAGATAATCTATTTTAATTTTTTTACTAGTGAGTCTAGCACCTAAAAAAATATATAATTATATATATTTTTAAATTACTTTATTGATTAGTTAAACATGGGACATAGGCTTGGACGATTTTGGACAATCTTGGATGTTGGACAAAAAACATAGTATGGACACGTCCAAGTGACAACACTGCCTTTGGCTACTAAATAAACTTTCTTAGCACTCAAAAATACATCATTTCAGTATATAATATATTTTAAATAAGTTTAATTAGTACTAAAAATTATAATATATTAGTAAGAATAATTATTAAAATAACCCATAGTGATGATCACCATAGACACGTGATAATATTAGATATACATATGATACATGATCGTGTTTTACAATCAATAGTTAACTTAACTTCTTTATTTTATAAAAATTTATTATTGCTTACATTGCTTTTTTTTTTTTTTTTTAAATGTTAAAGGTGAGACCTTGCTTTTATCTTTATTAAATTTAATAGAAACTTTTTACAATACTGAAAGAAATTTCATTTTTTTAAATCTAATGCTAAGAATAAAAACTCAGACATATATCTAAGTAAACCTAAATACTTATCTGTGGCCTAAACCTTGCTTACATTGCTTTAATTTACTGCAATTACATTCCTATTACTGTATTACTTACCCTTTCGCTAACATACTCTTCTGTTACCGTCCTTATTATTGTTGTAGTTTTATTCTTCGTCCTTTAGCGACGCGTTGTGCTAAAATATTTCTCATTGAATTACGCTTCCGCTTACTTGCAGTATACTGAATTACTGTATTCACGTCTCTGTCACTTATCGTTTGGTATTGTATTTTTTCTGTTATAGTATTTGTTCTGTTACTGTTGTATTATTCGTTGCTTTACGACGTGTCGTATTAATAATACTTTTCGCATTACGATATTGAATCGCCGTGATTGCTTCTTATTTAATTCTTTTACTATTTTTTTTACTGCATGTTTTTTTTTTATCTTTTAGTGATGAATTGTGTTTCTTCTTCCATTACTTGTCTCACGTTTTAATTGCTGTATTTCTTTAAAGTTTGTGCTTTCTTATGTCTTTTAATTATATCTCTAGCGACGCGTCTACAAATAAAGTTATAGAAGGTGAGGCTATAGTATAAATGCATTTGAACTGCAAATTGGTTACTTTCTAATTTTTTTTTAAATACAAACCTTTCAGAATGTTCAAATTGTTCTCTGATCGAAACTAGAAGTGGAATTAGATATTTGAAGCAGTAAATGTGTTGGGGATGTAGAATTAGATGATAAACAGAACCTTGAGCTCTCAGTTGAAGATTCATATCTGTCATGGGACTTAGCTAAAGCGTATCTCAATAATTATACAAAGCTAAGGCTTCTCTTTACATCGAAAAAGGTTAGAGACAGATAATAATAGTGAAATTAGGCGACATACATTTGAGTGAAATGCGAAGCACTATAATATTATTACATGGCGTCAGATAAGTATTGGCAAAAATTGTTTTTTATTTTTACAGATATTTATCTACTTACACATAGTTCTCTCTTCTTTAGAGCTCTTATTGATACTCGATTCAAATTCTATATTTAATTCAATATCGAATCTCATATTACTAAGATAGAACTCTAATTCTTATAAGTATTTTTCTTTTCGAATGTTAGAGTTAGCACGAATACTTCAAACTTCTATATGTATTCCCTTTCCGATGGTTAGAGTTAGCGTGAATGCTAATATAGTTGTTCATGATAGGATTAGGCATAATTGAGTTAGGAAAATAAGCGAAGCGAAGGCGATAGCCATAGCAAAGCGATTACAGAGTGAGCGAAGTGAGCTCTGTAGGTGTTGCTAAGTAGGGTTCCAAACCGGTTTGAAAATTTCTACCCGTGACCTGTCGGGTCAACCGTCTTTTCCAACTGGGTACCCGAAACTAAAACGGGTCACCCGAATATAATCGGGTAACCCGAGTGAATTCGGATGACCCGAATGAATTCGGGTGATCCGTATAAATAACTAATTACCTGAGGATATAATCGTTTAACCCATATAAAATATGAAGGGTAACTATTTGGTCGAAAAGTATCTGAAATTAGAACGACAAAAGACGATAGCAAAAAAGGTAAGTAAATTAGGAAAAAAAATAAGATAAATAAATAAATAAATAAAATCAAGACTCACCTCATTTCTTTTTTTCTGTAGATTCGGAATTGGAGCAGTAAACCACCAGAATCAAAGGCAAGGTAAATAAATTATAAGATAGATAAATGAATAAATAATTTAGGAAAAAAAATAAGAACTCACTTTCAAATTCTTCTTTTATAGGTCTGGAATCAGAATGACGAATGATGATGAAGAGGTAAGTAAATTATGAAAATAAATAAATAAAATGAAGACTCCCCTTTAGGGATCCAAACTATAACCCAGGTAACCGTGTACCCGATGACCCGAACCGTAAAATTTGCCAACCGGATTATTTTTTTGACAAACCGGGTGACCCGTTTTACAACGGGTAACACGATAATAAACGGGTGACCCATTTTACAACGGGTAACACGATAATAAGCGGGTGGCCCATTTTATAACGGGTGGCCCGGTTGGTAAATTCGATTGATATATCGATACGTATCGATTAAGATAATTTAAGATCAGGGACTAATATAAATTTTATAGACTCATACGTACATTTCTGGTTGTATACGGAAATATGATACTTTCAAAGTCCGTCACTTTTAAGATAATCACTTTTTTCTAGGGATTGGGACTGTTATTCGTTTAACCGCGATTAATCGTTTATTTATTTTATATGGTTAAACGAGTAAAGGTTTTAATAAACGATTAAAAACCGTTAAATTATTCGCTCAATCGTTTTAAAATTTTATACGATTAATCGCGATTAATCGTATAAAATTCTAAACCTATGGTTCCAATCCCTACCTTAATTCTCTATTTTAGTAGTCGTTTATCGTTACAATTCTGGACTTACAAAAGAAAGAAATAAGGCGAGTTTTCACTTTATTTATTTATTTGTTTATTCGTAATTAACCTACCTATTCTTACCGTTACCATTCGTCGTTTCAATTCCGGTCTTAACAAAAAGAAGAATTTGAGAGGTGAGTCTCCTTGATTCCGGTTATCACTCATCGTTTCGATTTGACCTACAAAAGAAAGAAATAAGGGGAGTCGGCATTTTATTTATTTATTTTCATAATTTACTTACCTCTTCATCATCATTCGTCATTCTGATTCCGGACCTATAAAAGAAGAATTTGAAAGTGAGTTCTTATTTTTTTTCCTAAATTATTTATTCATTTATCTATCTTATAATTTATTTACCTTGCCTTTGATTCTGGTGGTTTACTGCTCCAATTCCGAATCTACAGAAAAAAAGAAATGAGGTGAGTCTTGATTTTATTTATTTATTTATTTATCTTATTTTTTTTCCTAATTTACTTACCTTTTCTTGCCATCGTCTTTTGTCGTTCTAATTTCAGATACTTTTCGACCAAATAGTTACCCTTCATATTTTATATGGGTTAAACGATTATATCCTCAGGTAATTAGTTATTTATACGGGTCACCCGAATTCATTTGGGTCATCCGAATTCACCCGGGTTACCCGATTATATTTGGGTGACCCGTTTTAGTTTCGGGTACCCGGTTGGAAAAGACGGTTAACCCGACGGGTCACGGGTAGAAATTTTTAAACCGGTTTGGAACCCTACTCCCCTTATTTCTTTCTTTTGTAGGTCAAATCGAAACGATGAGTGATAACCGGAATCAAGGAGACTCACCTCTCAAATTCTTCTTTTTGTTAAGACCGGAATTGAAACGACGAATGGTAACGGTAAGAATAGGTAGGTTAATTACGAATAAACAAATAAATAAATAAAGTGAAAACTCGCCTTATTTCTTTCTTTTGTAAGTCCAGAATTGTAACGATAAACGACTACTAAAATAGAGAATTAAGGTAGGGATTGGAACCATAGGTTTAGAATTTTATACGATTAATCGCGATTAATTGTATAAAATTTTAAAACGATTGAGCGAATAATTTAACGGTTTTTAATCGTTTATTAAAACCTTTACTCGTTTAACCATATAAAATAAATAAACGATTAATCACGGTTAAACGAATAACAGTCCCAATCCCTAGAAAAAAGTGATTATCTTAAAAGTGACGGACTTTGAAAGTATCATATTTCCGTATACAACCAGAAATGTACGTATGAGTCTATAAAATTTATATTAGTCCCTGATCTTAAATTATCTTAATCGATACGTATCGATATATCAATCGAATTTACCAACCGGGCCACCCGTTGTAAAATGGGCCACCCGCTTATTATCGTGTTACCCGTTGTAAAACGGGTCACCCGTTTATTATTGTGTTACCCGTTGTAAAACGGGTCACCCGGTTTGTCAAAAAAATAATCCGGTTGGCAAATTTTACGGTTCGGGTCATCGGGTACACGGTTACCCGGGTTATAGTTTGGATCCCTATTGCTAAGCACAAGCGAAGCAACACAAAGTGATTTGTTTTATAATAAAGTTGTGTATCCCTTAGTTTGTACTACTTCGCAGGCAAATTTGCCTGTATAATTACTATAAATATACCTCTAATCTATTTTTTTAATCATTTAATATATTTAAATAAAATTTGGTATTATAATTTTTAATAACAAGGAATATATTTTTGAATTATTTAAATTTAAATTATAAGACAAAAATTTATGTTGCTTATAAGCTGAAAATATTAAATTTTAAAGAAATTTTTTAACCAAAAAATATTTTACAATATCTTGGCGAATTCTTTAAATATTGGTTTTAAAAATAGTTTCTAATACAATATTGTAGTTTATATAAAGGATGACAAGTTTCATTATTTGACTTTATATGATTTACTTGTAAAAATTAAGACTTGTATTAGAAGTAAAAAATTTTTTTATAGACGGGAACATATAAAATTTGAAAAAATCTAAAGAAAAATTTCTATAGTAAAAGTTCCAAAACAAAAACTTTAAACTTTTATTACACCTAAGTTTTTTAATAATTTTAAAAAAATTTTATAATAAAGTTGATAAAACAGAACTAATATTATTATTTTGACTTAGAAAGTATATAGCTAAAATTAATATTTAAGGTTTTATTTAAAAAATTTAAAATTTTAAAATTTTCGCAGGCAAATATGCCTGCATAACAAATTAAGGGATAAGTGTGTTTAGTTGCACGTAGCCGATGGAATAGTGAGATCTAATAAAATTATGTGAAATGATGTAAAATATGCTACCGTTATATGTAAAATTTGCATAGATAATGCCGTAATGATCATTTTTGGGTTACACAAAAGGGTGGTGACGGTCACCACCGGTTATAGTTAGAAATATTCTATTAGTAATATATTATAATATATATAATTATATATATTATATATGTTTAATATAAGACTTTGGCTTACTCCCCTCCCCTCTATAATATTACGTAATATCTGTCACGGCCCTAACTATATAACATTCAATAAAAAAAAAGAATACCAAATTCATATACCATTATGTTTTAAAAAGCCTTCATTTATTCTATAATGTTTTTCTTGGTTTTTTTTGACTTAAAGTTAACACCCTTTTCTTTTTTTTTAGTTTTGACAGTAACATGACATTCGGAACAATATAGTTGTTCACTAGCAGGTATCAGTGAAAGAATTTCTGCATCACTACACTAAAAACAAACATCCGAATAAAGGTGAGAAGAAATATAGAACTTCTATTGATGTTGAGCAAGTAAGTTTGGCATTGATGAATATACGTCCAAACAATAATTTTAAAAAAGCATCACTATTTATATTTTGTTCTTTAGGTGACTCCTCTATGTCATTTATATCACTATCGTTATCACTATTGTTATTATCATTCACATCATTTTCTACATCTTGAAGAATTTTGCTATTCTTTGTAACGTTGCAATTATTGTCGTTTAAAAATGGTACTAAACTGGGTTCTAAAAGATCTGATATTCCGTAAAATATTGTACCATATGTGTAATCGATTGTTTCTATAAAGTTTTTAAGAAGGTTTTCCTCCTCTGAATTTAAACGATATTGTGAATAAAGGACCCGTGGCCAGTTACATTCAACAAATATAACTAAGACGTGCACATTTGCTACATATTGTGCTCGAGAACTGAATCCCATACCATTAATACCGAGATCATTAGCAGTTTAAGATATTGTAGGCATATTGACTTTTTGGATAGTAGATGGCCGGTACTTTTCACTAGTATCTTTACCATATATTTCATTAAATGATATATAACGATCTTTATTTGTTTTAGGAATAGGATCAGGGAAGGGTTTTAGCTTTGAAAATGTTTCAGGATTACTCTGTAGTGGTTTACAAATTGTACAACCAGTATTAGCTACTTGACATTTTTTGATTTCGAAGAAATAAGTTCTTGAATGGCAATAGTAGTTCATGAACTCAAGAATGCAAAGCTATATATTTTATATATACACCTATAAGTTTTTTTTTTTTTTTTTTTGAATTCGAAACTAACCTTATTTCTTAGATATATCTTCAGGTACTAACGAATTATCCACTTCAAGTATCGACTTCTACAAATGTTCTATATCTTGCTCTGTTGCTGATTCAAATGTAAAGAATTGTTCTCCTTTGAGTTCCAATCATTCAAAAATATTCTGCATAATAGTTTTAGTAAGCTGCAAGCTTTCGATTATTCCTCTCTTAAACTGAGGTGCTCTTTTGGCTTTATTGCGAATTTCATCTATGGTGTTGCAACTTTTTATCAAACTCTCTAATTTCTCTTCTATTTTGGTTCTCATTAAACTGATACATTGCAATTCAAGGTTTAAAATGGACATAATGTGTTCAACCGGATTCTTCCATGAATGTCCTGGAGGTGTTTGAACGGCAACTAAAAGGTTGAGATCTAAAACTAGAAAAATTGCAATTAATGCAAGTTGTATACGAAGAAAGTTCACTTGATGGTCTGGCCCACTATTAGTGTATATAAAGAAATAGGACTTATCATCATAGGTATGTTCTAAAATATTATATAATTCCGTAATATGTCACATTGAACTTGATGGCTCAAATATATACTCTTTTAATCCAACATAAAGCTTCCGGTATAAAAGGATTTTTCAATTGTCTTAGGTATGTTAGCATGAGGGACTTTCTCATTTTTCGGAAAAACACAGAGATTATTATAAGGTAGTTAACCAATAATAAACTAGCTTTTTTAACACGTGATATCAATTTTGTCAAAACAAATAGATAATCATTAAACAACCAACGGGCTTTATTCATATATTAAAATTTTCTTCAAAATAAAATAACATACATTGTAAAAAAATCCAACTATTAATTCACGCACTAATAGCAATTTTANTTTAGTATATATCCGTCTCATCAAGGCTCAATTGTGTATATTTGCGTGATTGTTCTCCCAATCCAGTTGATAGTAATTGTGTAAAGTTTTTTTTTTAATAAGTTTGTTTTAACTCATGTATTATTTTTTTTAATTTAAAATCGATTTGGTTTTTTGTTTTTTTTTTTATATACTGTATAATTCTTAATGTTCATTCAATTTCTTTTAATTTTTTAATGTTTTTATTTTTTTTAATTCTTTTTTTTTTTTTTACATACAGTAAAATTTTTAATGTTCATTCAATTTCTTTTGATTTTTTTTTAACTCTAAGTTTTATTTATTTATTTATTTATTTTTGAATTATTTCTTTTTTAATTTATTCATTACTTCTTAGCGGTATTTCTAACAGAATCTGTCATATGTCCGGAGCATAATCATTACATACGTATTATATCTGGGATGAAAAATATTCTAGCTTCTTCGGCCGCAGCAGAACGTTGCTGGTCTTTCTTTGGGTTTATTCATAATAAACATCGTGCACGTCTAGATAATGAACGGGTAAGAACAATTATGTACTTTTTGTAATATATACAGTAATAAATTAAAGTTTAAAATGAATATTTTTTCTTTAAAAGTTATCTCTATGAAATTTGGTGAATCGGCATTTTTCCCTAAATTTTAAATTTTAGCCTCAGCAACAATGGTTTAAAAAGTTTTTTAAAATGTTTAAACATCTAAAAAACTGTTTAACCCGTTTTTTTTCCATCCCTAATTATATCGCGTGAATGGATAGACGGACAAAGTTCAGTCCAGACTTCTAGCTGCGTTCATATGGGACGATTTTTGTAATTTGAGAGATGTTTAAAAATAATGATAAAATCTCCATAATTGCACCCTTTATAAGTGCACGCCCTCTTTAAATGCACATTGTTAAATCTTGGTCCCAAGAGCGTGCACTTATAGAGGTTTTACTGTATTTAATTTTAACTTTAGACTTGAATAACTAGAACAAATTAATTCAATTTGTATTTAATTCCATGTGAATTATTAGTTAACACCAGTCCAATTTAAGAATTAAACTATTCTTATTCCATTAATCTGAGATTGAAGAAAATAGGATATACTATTTTCCAATTTTTTAAAATTTCTTTTTGATTAAAATTTTCAAATTGTTAAACTATATTCTTACAAAATATAAGTTTTATCTAATCGATAACCGAATATATTTAAAGAGTATAGCAATATTATGGGATCTTATTATGTAATGGGTAAGACCATTGTTTCATTGAAATTTATTGTTTTACTTTTAAAGCATAACAAAAATTATAAATTGTACTTTTTTTACCAATTTATCCCAATCATCTGTCAAACAGTTCACTTGCTTTTTTTTTTTTTTGACGTAAATTAAATTTGTTAAATGATAACGATTAAATGAACTATAATTGATACGAAACAATATTGGAGGTGTTCGTTGTCCTAATAATCATACAATTGATTTTTCCAATAATTCTAGCACCCTTCATTTTTTATTCGGTTTTTAAAAAATGTTCTCTACGTTATAATGTAATCTGCATTATTAATAAATGACCAATTATCTATTATCTATTAGTAAAGGTAATTAAAATCTTAGCTCGAGTAATAATACAGTTATTGGCCTTTAATTACTTTATTATTATATTTAAAAGTTGTTAATAAATTTGTCATTACTTAACAATTTTATAAAAAGGTGGGCATGGATTCACCATGAAGTTTATTTTTCACCCGCCATTCATGCCTATATTCCTATTGTAACGGATAAAATTTACTTTCAATATAAATATGTATTTTTTTTATCCCAAATTTTGTTCTGATTACTATATTTATTTTATTCTTACTATCAAATTCTAATATTAGCACTTGATAGTGAACTACTGAACTAGTGACTGATGCGTGAGAACCACATACAGTATGTTATAGAAATTTCGCGTATACGCTATACACAATTCATGTAGATCGATGCGACTTGTAACGCAAGACGTGAAATCTTTAGTGTAGCTCTTAGCAATTTGATGTCAACGTTAAATTTTTATTGTCAACGCTCTGTAGATAAAAACGACTCAAATTCAATAAAGCAAAATCAGTTCACGTCCACATTTAATCTAATAAATTAATAAAGTGTATACCTATAATACTGTTAATAAAAATCTGTTTTGAGTTGATCGTAATAAAATAGCTTAAACAAAAAATATTTCAGCTACTTAACCTGCTATAATATAACTATGCATAGTTTAATAGGAATTATACTTTTCTTCTAAGCATAATTCCTAACAAATATTCATCAAATAACTACCTTAAGGTAAATAACACGTTGGAAAAAAAAAAAATAAAATAAAAAATAAAAAAAAATTTATATTATAATTAGATAATGGTGAGAATTCCTAAGTTTTCAGTTTAAATTAACAAATTAACTAGTAAAAAGTTCTTATTTTTCATGTTTTCGTATTTGCTCTAATCGATCTGTTTAGGCTTCAAACAATACTTTGAACTTGAAGAACGTAAAAAAAAAAATCACGAAAAAATTTCGTACGTATATAATATATCAGATATGATCTACAAGATAATTTGATGGCTTAGCTGACCGGCTAAATTATAGCCGATATCAGATCTCAAAATTCTTTGTGTAACCATAAAGTTGCCGACCCTTATGTTTTACAAGAATAGTTGATCGGCTACAACCGGTTATTTAGCCGGTATGACCGACCGCACTTAGCCGGCTATAAGACAATACCGATGTTATATGCTCATTTTTTTTATTTTTAGTTAGTGTTATTTTTTTCGTTATGTACTTCTTATTTTGGGGTATTGTGGCACGGTCGACTGATTTGATCCCCAATCGACTGATTTGATCCACAGTCGACTGATTGGGTCCCCGAACGACTGATTAAAGCCCCCTACGAATTCAAATATATATAAGGGTTTAGTTTCTGCCTAGGAGGAAGACGAGTAGTTAACGGTTGTATATAGTTTTAGTATTATTGTGATATTCCGATGTGTTGATTTATTTTAATAAAGATAAACCTTATAACCCGGAACTATGTGTGTTAGTTTATTGTTTTAAACCACTTACTTTTGTTCACGATCGAACTAAATCGGCACAATTTCATCAAGCTCTCCCAACCGATCGTAACACCGACAATAACCGATAATAACCGATCGTAGTCCGTAACCGACCGAACCCATCCCTAATCGCAGCTACGGAACCTAACCACAAAAAGAGGTCCATGCACTACTACTTAAGGCCAGACCAAATTAATTCGGTGGTTTACGTTGCATCCTTTTCACAAAAGAGGGGGAGGGAGAGATGAGAGTAAGTTTATTATAAAAACTTTTCCGAAATGATCCGTGATATTATAAAAGTTCCGAAAGCTTCCGCATATATAGTGAGTGGGGAGGCAGACGGGGGTAACGTAAACCACCGAATTAAATTGGTCTGGCCTAACTGTGGAGCCTAACTACAACAAAAAGTCTTTGCATATTAACAAATTGTTTATCGTTTTCTATCTTTCAGACTTCAACATTGGTCGCATCAACGTTAATACCTTTTTCGATCTTCATTTACACCACCCTTAAACATCACGTATCAAGGTCATTATTCTTTTTAACAGCTTCATCATTTTTTTAGCATGGGGGACTTTCTCATTTTTCGGAAAAACACGGGGATTATTATAAGGTAGTTAACCAGCTAGTTAACCAATAATAAACTGGCTTTTTTACACGTGATATCATTTTTGTCAAAACACTTTCAAAACAGATAGATAATCGTTAAACAACCAACGGGCTTTATTACTGCTTTATTCATATATTAAAATTTTCTTCGAAATAAAATAACCCACGTTGTAAAAGAATCCAACTATTAATTCACGCACTAATAGCAATTTTACAGTTTTAAAAACTTTATTTAAAAGGTTTTGATAACAAGTTACACGTCCCTAATAGTTTTTCTTAAAAACCCGCGTAATTAATAAAACTATACTATTGTATATATTAAATAACTTCTATTGTGTTAAATATCTTTTAAGAACCATCATAACTTTAAGAAGAGTCTACAAAATTTAAAATAAAAGCTAACAAGTTAATATTATAACTAAAAAACAAATAAAAATACAAAAAACAACGTTGAACTTTGTGAATTGAGCAGTACAATATACTTTTATTACCTCTTACTATATGGTAGATAGTACTTCAACCTTCACTATAACTACCGTGATGCAGCATGATGCAAATGATGCAACTTAAGATTATTGAAAAGACGTTCCCTACGAAGCTATTTTATTAGTAAAGTATTACATGATTGATTTTTTTTTTAGGTTTGCTTATATCCGAAAATTCTGGTTTTAGACTACAATTCTGTATAAATACGTGTGTAACATAGATCCTGGAAATTATCGGGTTCGAATGTCTCCCATGCTAGGTATGTTGCACAATATTGTAATACTTGGAATAATTTTGCATTTCGTAAATCGTGATCACTTACAATGAATATTGTATTGTTATTTACAAGCACTCGTTTTCCACGTTCTACAGGCGCGACTGGATGACCAGGTTCACCGATCTTACAATGGTGTTTATCATCCATAAAAACAAGCCAAGCTTCATCTCAAAACATAATTGCCATTTTTTTTAAATATTTGAATAATGCCAACGCATAGTGCAAGTCAGTATATTCACCCCGAAGTTGACGAACCTGAACTATGAATTTAACAGGCAAAATACCAGTATATTGTAGACTATTTTTATTTGTTGGCATAGTGGGCCAAAATTGCAAGCAAAGCTATTGAGTTAACAGAATTGGTATTTGTAGATTGATTTTTTTTACTTCTGTTTCTAATATATTACAAAGATCACGAACTGAAATAGCTTGTGCAAGATGCACAATCAGGTCGTGCCTTCTTTCATCAACAGTCACCACAGCTTCTTGTGCAATACCTTCCAAGAATTGCTTGGCCACAGCCCAAAATTTATCATATCTACTTGGTCGACCTTCATTGAGTTCTCTAAGATCGCTAATTATTTCAGGGTCATTCAATTCAAAGGCCAACTTAACATGTTCATCTACATCATTTTGATCTGTCGTTTCTGTAGCAGAAGCATCATTCATTAGTTCTTTATATATATGATGCAATTTGGCTTTTTGTTGCTTATTTAGATGAAGTTCACATATATCTATATACTCTCTATGTATGCGACGCATATGTAAGTAGGCAAATCTTTTTTAATTTCAGTTCAAATTCTATAATATTAATCAAAAATTTCTTCTTCTGTTGTATCTTTATCTATACGCCAAGTATACGTCATATTGCAGATATTGCCGTGATGATAAGTATAAGTTCTAATTTTAAATACGAATCTGACTTCTAAATTTGTTAAATAACAATACTTTTGTCTATACATAATACATATAGAAATAGTTTTTAACAAATTTTATTTTATTTTTTTTAACATATAAATAGATATATGTATGCGTGACATCGAAGAACAAAAGTCAGCAACCAGAATTAGTTGCCAATATCGGTTTGCTTGTAAAGCTAATGAAAGGTTCTTATACTTTATAGTCTCTTCTAGGGTGCATTTAATAAAGACCTCGGACATCTCTGATATATGTCATTTTTTTTTTTAGCAAATTGATTCAAATTTGATCTAAGGTCCAAATTTAAATTTTAGCAAATTCAAGTTAATTTTAAAACGGGTCATAATTGAATATTTTAGTGAATTACTAAGATTTTACATATGTTATATTTTATTTTTAGCAATTTATCCTTTTTTGGGTGAATTACATTGGGAAAATAAAAATATTAAAAACGATAAATAAATAAACAAATAAATAAAGTAAAAAAAGCACGTTATTTTTTTTATTTAC
>QKWP01002524.1:0-21308 GCA_003550325.1 Gigaspora rosea | reverse complement strand
TTTTTTTTTGTTTATTATTAAATTATTATTTTTTTTATTTATTTTTTTTTTATTTTATTAAAATTTATTTATTTTCTGTTCGTCCCCTGGATCTAGATCTAAATTAGATCTAGATCATCTCCAAGATAAGTATTTTTTTCTTTAAATTTTTTTATTTTATTTTATTAATAAAATTTTTTTTAATTTAATTAATCCGAATAAAATAGTAAGTTATAGTTATTCAGATTTTTTTTTCAAAATATTTTTACCGTTTTTTTTTATTAATAAAAATATTTTTTTTATTTAATTTAAATACGGTTTTAAATAAATTTTTTTATTTTTATTTATTAAACATATTATTTGAATGCTGCAGGTTGCGATATCACAAGTTACACAGATCAACATTATAGATAAGTTTTTTTTTTCATTACAATACTAATTCACAATTTATCCTCATTATCTTCTTCGATGCTTCATTTTGCTGAAATCGTCGTTTATTAGAGCCGTTGTTTGTCGGAGTCATCATTTTGTTGGAGTCGCCGTTTTGTTGGAGTCACCGTTTTGAGAGTCACCGTTTTGTTGGAGTCACCGTTTTGTTGGAGTTGTCATTTTGTTGAAGTCGTTGTTTTGTTGGAGTATTGTTCGCTGGACCCTAATTGTTGAATCCATTGTATGTTGAAGCCGTCATTAGTTGAAGCTGTCTCGCTCATGGTGTTGTTGCTTTGATTGTGTCGCTGTTCATAAGTGTCTTTACTCTTTTGTTGTTTGTTTTCTAGCGCCACACTTGCCGGGGTCATCAGTTACTTGGATGAGTCTTGGATGATGGTTGGTGGTGAGCTTTTGATGTAAATGTGTGAAGCTACACTCGTCTAAAATTGATAACTAATGCGTGCAAATTTATTTAATTTCAAATTAGCCACGAACATAAACATTGGCTTTTGTTGGTTAATAGTAGCTATATTTAGATGTTTTAGGGTGGGATTATACGAAGTTAAGGCTAAATTAGGGGTAAGTTTAAAATGTTATATGGAAAGTAGGTTTAGCACTATCTTGTTGTTGGGTTAGAATTACATAAAGTTATTATTAGATGGAAGAGTAGTTCTAGTGATAGTGTGAGAGTGAATTGCTTAGAGTTAGAGCTAGAATTGTTATTACACATGCATATAAGGGGTGTGCCATTTATTACGTAATATTTTTTACTTAGTAGCCACCTCTACCCATATATGGTGTAATCATTTTATCTAATACTGATTGATTAATATAATATATAGACGTAATCACTACCTCTGACCATGTATCCATGGTAAAAATTACGTAATAAATGGCATGCCCCTAAATATAGGTTTAGTTTTTAGCAAATTACTATAAAATTTATATGTAATAATCCAACTTTTAGCAAATTTACTTGATTTTAGAGGTAGCAAAAACGCCTAAATTCATGCAGATCAGTTATGACCTCTATAAGAGATGTCCGGGGTCCTATTTAATATTTGCTACTAATATTTTTATTTGACCACTATCGTATTCATTAACTATAGGTTGATCAAATTCTCGATTATGTGAGATTTCTACATGCTTTTGAGCAAGATATTCTGCATATTTGGAAAGATCTTCTCCAAGTTTTGTTACAGGTTCCTTTAGGAATTTTGAAAATAGTAACCTTGATATCCATGGTCGGGTAGCATGTTTAAGAAGACAGTTACTATGTTCATTAAGCTCTTCAATATCAAACTTAGATCAGACGCATTTTATAATTTAGTAGGTTATTGTATCCTATGAAATTATCAAAAGCCTTTGGCAAACTATGTTGTTGAGTAAATATATTGTAATTACATCTATCTATGTGCGTATATCTATTTACCCAGCAGGATGTTAGATGAAGTTCCATGCCGTCTTGAAGATCTATGCATTTTCAACCAATCATTATCGACCTCAGATCAAATTAGCAGAACTAATTTTGAAAATTTAAGAAAACTTCTAAAGAAGATTTCTTAATAACTACTTGATAAAATTTAGTAAAATTTTTTTTATTTTAATTCTATATCTCTGTAGAATTAAAGTAAAAAAAGGTTCATTAAATTTGGATAGATGGCTGTCAAGAAATCGTCGTTAGAAATTTAAAAAGAGTAGAATATCTTAGAGAAAAAGCCTATCAGGTAAATTTTTCTTTTTTTGTACTTTAAAGAAGATTTCTTGACAAACATCCATCCAAATTTGATAAAG
Organism: Gigaspora rosea; assembly: GCA_003550325.1. NCBI lineage: Eukaryota > Fungi > Glomeromycota > Glomeromycetes > Diversisporales > Gigasporaceae > Gigaspora > Gigaspora rosea. The sequence continues at coordinate 19,106 of QKWP01002524.1, read as the reverse complement.
ATTTTTTATTTTAATTTTCTGAGTTTATAGAATTAAAATAAAAAAAATTTGGTTGAGTTTTGATAGCTGGTTGTCAAGAAATATTCATTAAAAGTTAAAAAAAAATTTGGCTGCAGCTTCTTTTTTATAGATGCCTAAATATTTAATGAAGATTACTCAGCATTTACCTGGTCAAATTCGATCAAATTTTTTTTTTATTTTAATTCTATGGACTTATAGAGTTGAAATAAAACAATTGTAATCAAATTTGACCAGGTAAGTGCTAAGTAATCTTCGTTCAAAGTTTAGGCATCTATAAAAAAGGAGTTGTAGCTAAAATTTTCTTTAATTTTCTATGAATATTTCTCGACAACTAGCTATCAAAATTCGATTAAAATTTTTTTATTTTAATTCTATAAACGCATAGAATTAAAGTAAAAATTTTCATCGAATTTGATAAGTTGAGTTTATTATACTATTGGTGCTCTTTAAATGTATAACGATTTTTGTGCGAATATATTTTCTTGAAAATTTGCTAAAATTACCATGCAAGATTCTAATATTAGAAAGTATTCATATGTCTGTATGCAGTATGCAATAGAATGTATATTATTCATTTCGTGCATATACAATTGATGCTATTTAAATACACAAATTTCATTTATTGTAATGATAAATATTCATGAATAAAAAAATTTATACATTCAGATAGTATTCAAATTTGAATGCAATCAAAAAATTTTGACCATGCAGCAGCTTGAATATATATATTAAATACACGCATAAGTTAATATCACGAATTAAAATAAAAAAAAATTTAAAATTTTATTTGTCGAAATAATGAATGATAAAAATTCATAATGCCAATACGATTATACAGAAAAATGGAAGATTAAAAAAAAAATACTAAGCAAAACTGACTGATTTTTTTTTATTGTCTTATTATTATTATTATTCAATTAGCAAGCAATTTTTGGTTTGTAAGATAGCCAAGTAGCCAAGATACTAGAATTAGCTTAATTAGTTGATTCAATTTGTATTTAAGCACCAACAAGACTGTCAAAGAAATAAAAAAAAAAAAAAAAAAATTAGCAAGCAATTAATTTAAATATTATTTCTGTATTTTAGCTACTACTGTATCCATAAGAAATATATTACAGCTTAAATTTATATTGCCAATTTAATAATACTATTCATTGCTATTTGTATTCATCTATCCAGTAATCATATTTATACCTAATAATGATAATATTAAATTATTCTTAATTACTAAGTTCAAATCCTTTTTTAAATTAAATTAAATTTACAACCTGTATCTATATTTTTTCCAAGCAAATTTAAGCAGAAATCCTTCAACTATTGACTAACAAATTTTCAGTTGATCAACGATTTAACCAACCTTGTGCAGTATGTATATATTGTATCCAGAATCCGGCTGTCCTAATTTAGAATCAGGTTACCTAGCTTTGGAATTCTTAAACTGAGTACCGGCTTAAGAACTATAATTATAATAATATACTAACCCTAACTCTAACCTTACTAATTCTCAAGTCGAGTAATCTGTTTAAGAATTTCAAAACCGGGTAAAATTCTCAAGTCAGATAACTCGTTTAAGAATTTTAAAGCCGGGTAACCTGATTCTGAATCAGGACAATCGGATTCTGAATCGGGCAGATTTCAATCTGTAGTATGACATATATATATAACTGCACAAAACTAAGATTTTAGACTCTATATTACTATACTTCTATGATTCGACATTCAAATACTAGATGATTCTCAATGCACATAATGATTCGACTCTGATTGTGTGCAATAAAATTATTCCTCAAATATTTGCTGAATTTGTGAGGAAAAGAAAATAATAATTAGATAGAAAATACTAATGTCAGAATACCAAAAAGAAAAAAAAGCATTCTACTAATCATATCTAAAAGTTATAAAAGAGTCAGTTTTAGCATTATATCGGCTTGTGATTAGCATTAGCTTAAAAATTTCTTTACACTTATCTTAAGGGCAGTCGCACTTATTACGTAATATATTTTTATTAGGGGGGTCCCCCCCTTCCCCCCACATCAGATTTATTAGCCAATCAAAATTAATATAATATATATATTATGTACTACGTCAGGTCACTCTGACCCCCCTCCCTCCCAATGATATTACGTAATATCTGCTACTCCCCTAACCAAATTCTCGTACAATAAAAGCATCAATTCTTTTTTTTTAACTTTTAATAAAAAATGAATATAATTAATAGGCAATTCTCTAGTCAACTGGTTCAAAAATTTTTTTTATATATAAATTTTACTATTAGTGCAAATGCACGGCGTCTCTATCTAAAACTTTTTTTTATACTAAGTTAATCACCTTGTTGGCTTAAGAGACTTTTGTAAAGCTCATTAAAACGCATCTAATAGTGGTTAGAGCGTTAAAATTGGCTTGGTGAATACCAAGATATCTTTAAAAAACCTTTCTTTTACTATATAAATTTCTTTGTAAATAATACTATATAGTAAAAGAAAGGTTTTTTAAAGATATTTTAGTATTCACCAAACCAATTTTAATGCTCTAACCACTATTAGATGCATTTTAATGAGCTTTACAAAAGTCTCTTAAGCCAAAAAGGTGATTAACTTAGTATAAAAAAAAGTTTTAGATAGAGACGCTGTGCATTCACACTTATAGTAAAATTTATATATAAAAAAAATTTTTTTGAACTAGTTGACTGAAGAATCATCTATTAATATAATTAATAAAAGATAGTTGCGAAAATGAAATTAATGACCCAAATGATTATAATTTGGATAATCATGATTCAAATGTTATGATTTAAATGATTATGATTCAAATGATCATGATTCAAATGATAATGATCCTAATGACTATATTAAAGAATATACTCATCTTGAATTAAATACATATGAAGAATGGATCAATAATACTATTCCTAATATTTCTGGAGCCCATTATATTCGACATACCAGACGGGATAATCGAGAGTATGAATTGAATGAAACATATTAGTGTCATTGTACTGAAAAACCCAGAACCAAAACTAAAGTTGTAAGTCAAACTACAGCAAGTTTACCTGGCATAACAATTCTAGACCAATCCAAAAGCTATCTAAAAAAGTAGGATGTAAATTCTACTTAAGAGTATTAAAACCTCAAGGGGAGAAAGGAACTTTGGTTCATATTGTTCATTATACACTTCATAATAGACATTCTCCTGGAACGAATGAAGATCTGCGTAATATCCATTTATCACAAGCAGCAAAAGAATGGGTCCGGGAAAGGGCAAGAGATGGCATGAAGCTAGTACAAATAGTATCAATATTTCATTAACGTGTTAATAAAAATTATGAAATTGATGATTTAGACTCTTTACCTTTAATCCAAAAAAGAGATGCATATCTTTTTTATATAGACGTTTATAATATAGTTCATAATGAAATGAAAGGTGTTATTTTTTTAGGTAATAATAACCAAGATTATAGTGAAAATACATCTTACTGAATGGATTGCCTTATCTTAAGAAGATGGATCATGTACCTGCAGTAATCTAATCTGGGGCTCAGAGTTAGGTTATCTATATGGATTTCAGACAGAATTCCAAAAAAAATTATTAAAATATAAAAGCGCACAAACTGTATATATAGATGAAACACATGGAACAACATTGCACAATACACATCTTTTTACCATGGTCATACGCGATAATAATAGTGGGCAAAGTGTTTCTGTTGCACATTTAATCTCAGAAAAAAAAGCAAGTAATACATTAATTTATTGGCTTACAAATATAAAATATCAAAATAAAGATTGGGAACCTCATACCTTTCTTACAGATTGTGATGATGCACAGCAAAATGCTATCAGTACGGTTTTCCCTAATGCGAAAACCTTGCTTTGCCAATGGCATGTAAAAAATGCCTGGCAAAAGAATAAAAACAAAATTAAAGCCGACACTAACTTTTTTGAGGCTTATGACGATGGTGTTTATAAGCGATCAAAAAAGCAATTAGCACAAAAAGCTGCATTAGATGAGCTTAATAATATCATACAGCTTCGTAATACTTTTCAAGTACAAAATAAACTTGATGATTATTTCTCTCGATAGGTTAATCTTGGTGAATCAACATGGGCTAAATATTTAAAAAGTGAATATTTTAATAACTATGAAAAGTGGGTTGATGCATATAGATTTATGAACACCAAGAAATGAATACGACAAATTTTATTGAATCATGGCATAAAAAGCTTAAATATACTTATCTAATAGCTATGCAAAATCATCGAATTGACACTTTAATTTGGACTTTACGAGCTACCTTGACTGATGCAGAATTTGAGTATAAAGCTGTCAATTTGATGATCAGAAGAATGAAGCCCCCGTCAAAAAGAACAACGGTGTCGAGAACTTGCAGGTCAAGATTTAGAAAGCTTTGCAATGCCTGGTGAATATTATTATTATGCGAAATCATCTACAAATAACAATAATAATTATGAAGTTAATATTAAGAATAATGTGCAAAAAAATATTAACATGAAACCAGCACACTTTGAGTGCACATGCCCAGACTATAAACTTCGTGGAATGGCATGTAAACATATTTCCAAAAATATTACCCTATGCCAGCATCAGAAGCTTTATTTCTCCAAGAAATAGAGGAACCTGAGCCTGAGGAAACTATTGATATCTCTTTTGAGGATTAGATAAGTGCAATTTGTAAAGTTTGGGATAATAATAACCAAAAAGATAGGAATCAAATGACTGCTGCTAATTTGAAAGCAATTGTTAGTGCGGGAATAAAAAGAAAATCAAAAATTGCCGTATATGATAAATGTCCTATTCCTAGTTTTGAGTTACAAGGAACAAATTATTCTATCAAAAGACAAAGAAATGATAATTAATTAATTAATAAAAAAATAAAGATAAAAATATTAAAAAAAACCCTTATCTAAAAAATTTCATTTGCTTAACCTGGAAATCTTTTGAAAATGTTGGTTCTGGCTGGGTTGAGAAAAATATTAATATTATATGGCCTAATCTAATTAGTAGCATTAAGTAGTAAATAAATTACGCCTCCTGGCGTCCCCCATAAAAGGGTTTTTTTTTTAAAAAAAAAAAAAAAAAAAAATTAGTAGCGTTCAAAAATTATATCTTTGTTTTGGAAGGAATTTGTTGTCTTATAGTTACTACAATAAGTAAAGTTTGCAAGATCTTAAAGTATATAAGTATAATATAAATATAAAGATCTAGAAGGTCTTTTTTTTCTTTACTATTATTAGAACGTATTAGTAGCATTCAAAAATTATACCTTTTTTTTGGGAAAAATTCGTTGTCTTATAGTTACTACAGTTTGCAAGAACTTAAGGTATATAAATATAACATAATATAAAGATCTAGAAGGTATTTTTTTTACTGTTATTAGAATGTATTATAATCTATCTCTGCGCAAAAGAAAAAATTCGATTACTTATATAACTTATATACTTAATTATGATTGGTCGAGTATGCATGGATTTTCAGATAACGCGGATCTTCATCTAACATTTTGCTGGGTAAATAGATGTACGCCCATCTATGTACCATAGTGCATTAGTCAAGTCTTGAATAAATAGTTTTCCAATTGTTTCAGCTATGTCTGGTCCTATCCAACCTCCATTTTTATTCTCTTTATGTCGTTTCGAAGTTGTCCTTTTTTATTTGGCTTAATACTAGGTTTCTATACTAGAAGTGTAATAGAATTTTGAATATTTAGCATGATACCAAAAGGGTTGGTACATTGATAATTTGAAGAAGTTATTTGAGATCTAAATCAAAAAACAAAATGCTTTCCATATTCTATTGCTATTTCCCATAAATTATATACAAGATCGATACTTTGATTAATCGAAGTTTTTGAATTTCCGCATCTAACTTCGACTTGTTCAACCAGATCCAAATGTTCGCTTGAAATATATTTTTCTATTAGTTCTAAAAAAAACTGTTCAATTGTAATGTTAGTTTGCACCAGTACTACTTTCCAAGCAAATAATATTTTTAATTTCTGAATAATTTGTACATTTATTGCTAGCATTGTGTAAAAAAAGAGTATGATTGTGATTTTTTTTAAGTTGACAAAAAGTTGATTAAAATACATAACGGTAGCTGTTGTTTTATTGCCTTGTGCACAGTGCATAATATAGTCATAATGCGATTAATCCTACTAACAAACTAAGGGACATAAGATCAGAATATTTGCAATAAAAATCTGATATCTGTACAATTCATTAAAACAGATTTAGAATTTGTATGTACTATGGAAGCAGTCAAAATGATACAAAACACACAAAACACAGGTGAGATATAAGGGGAGTAACAAAAATCAGGTGATTTTTTAGGAGGGGAAGGGGTAAAAAAAGTTGAAATTATATATAAGAACCTGACTATTTATATATTGAGGAAGAGGGAGGAGAGGTAGGCCTCTAATAAAAAATAATCAGGTGATTAATGACACTGCCCTAAACATTTAAACTAGACGAAATGTATCTTAGCGGTATTTAAGAATAGAATTAACAATTACAATTATTATCGTAAAATTAAAGTAGATTAAAAAAAAAAAAAGAATTTTGGGTTAAAACCAAAAAAAAGTTTATAAAAACTACTATGATCTTATATTCTTTGATTGCAACATATATGCTTATTTATAGAATTATATCATCTTGATAGTATATTAATATCGAAATTTCAAGAAATTCAATCAACAATTACTGCTATTGTTTGAAATTTCCTTTTTTTTAACGCACTTTGCTTGTAATATATACACATATATGTATATATAAGCATATGATATACATATATATTTAACGAATGCCTAATTGCTTATCTTAAGCATATACAGTACATATATGTACAGTACATCAAGCCTAATTGTCTATTTTACGATTTTTATATATTAATATATTTATATAACATTTTTTTATATTTGTATAGTACAGGACAGTAAAAGACATCCAATCTATACATATAGGCACCAATTTTTGGTGCTTATGTAATCAATTCTGATTGGCTAATTTTTGTGCAATTGATTTTGATTAGCTAAAAACCTATATATGTTTTCTTTTTTTTTATATTAAATGCCAATTTTTTAAACTCATATAAACTTTAATGCCTTATAACTTTTTAAAAATTAAAAATAACATAATATATCATGGAACTCTTTCCAACGATCCCTCGTACCAAAAATTTCAAGAAGACTGACCTACGAAAACTTTACATTTAACACATAAAATAGTAAATTGGTTCTACCAAACAAAGCCTGCAGTGAGCAGCATTTGTCGTTTAGAGGTAAAGTTCATAGACTACCTGCCGACAAGCTCAGAGCTTATCACTTACCGTTAGTGGGCCTCTTGTTTGGCACTATTGAGCAAAGAAGTAGTGGGCACCAACCTAGAGTTTAGTTTTGAGATGCTAAGCGTAACTCCTACCAACTCCCTTATATTTGGTACTTTTCTGAGCTTTTTTCGCTACTTGTTGGAAACTTTCGAAATTTCGCCAAAAAGTGAGAAATCTAGCTTACCCTCTCCAAAAGATCAGTGGTGTTTACTCTTTCCGAATTGGGATAACGCCTACCAAATTGGATCAAGTCACGAGGGCGCTTTGGACTTGTCTAAAACAAACAATAAATGACACGTGGACACGTAAAAACTGAACCGAAATAAAATTTCTTCCGACGCATCCTGACACCTGGCATAATTTTAGTTATCTTTCTATCATTTTTTACTATATGTAAATATAGTACTTTGGTAAAGCTGAATAGCTTTATACAGTCTATATAATTTTTAAACTAGTTCTTGCGAACATTTATTTTCTTTTCTTTTGTCTTTTTGTCTATTCTCACTTTTATATTTGTTTATTTTGGATTTCGTGTAGGTTTTGTAGTAGTACCCCCTTTATATTTCCTTTTGTTCTCAAAATATTTGTTGTTCGTATGGATCTGGATTTAATACTCCTTGACCTAGAGGCTAGGTAAGGAAGATCAAAGGAAAATTAGTAATGTTGGCAAGCCTTCTTAAAGCCTTATAGGAAGAAGGAAGATGGGAAGATAATTTCTAGCTTGTTGTAAAAAGGTGAAGTCCTTTTTATTTCGGCTTTAAGTAGCTAGATGAGCTATCTATTTCAATACCAATTTGGTATCGAAATAGTGCAGTAGGTTGCATTTAGGTATTCGGGTACTTAGGTACCGACAGGATGGCCGGATGATGCTAAACTTAGTAATTAGGTAGTACTATGTAGGTGCATTAGTAAATACAAGTATCTTAATAAAGTATTAGCGTGGCTGCTTAAGCGGAAAAAAAAAATTAAAAATAAGAAAAATTCCTCTGACAGAAATGTAGTTTATTTAAAAATTTATCAATTTGTTAGAGGGTTTTTTGATTTAATTTTTTTTAAAAAAGTTATAACAATTTAAAGTTTTACTAATAATGAGTAGATGATACATTTAGTCAACAACTTTTTCTGCTGATTCTCATTTCCGGTTTTAGACAAAAAGGAAGTCTCAAGTAAAAACACAATAGTCAATAAGAAACATAAACCAATTCCATAAGCAAACATTTGGGGGTGAGTCAGTAGAAAAGGGACAAATTTATTAGATAAATTTGTCCCTTTTCTACTGACTCACCCCCATTTAACAAATAGGAAATCAACCAAGGTTTAATAAAAGGAAAATTTAAATCAAAGCCTGCCAAGAGCTATTTTTACAAATTTTCCCTTTTCGACAAAAGAAAAATAAACTTTTATGGGAAACCGCCACTATCCTGTTGTGCAGATCCTCCTAAATTACACAAGACACGTCAAAACAAGTAAACAAACGATCAAACCCTAGATAAACAAACACGTACAAAAATAGCAGTAAACACAATTAAACAAACAGACACGTGATTAAAAGAAAAAAACCATACAGAAAAGACACGTAACTATACAACCAATCAAGGAACGTTCAACCAGGAATATTCTAGAACACCTACAGACAGATTACCAATCAAATAAAATGAGATCAGACATAGAAATCAAAAAATTATTCCAGAAAGAAGAGCAAGAGATAGTAGGAATTCTGGGTGAATACAAAAATAGAACTCTAAAAAAAGACAACACAATAGCAGATTACTTGGGTATACAACATGTAGAATTAGTCTGTGTTATCAGAGAAACCATCCAGGTATATGACTATATACAACATAAAATTGTACGAGGACAGCAAGTATCGACAAAAGAGATGGAACTACTAGAAATAATCGAGAACCAAGATCAACCAAACAAGGTAGTTAATTAATTGTCAACCGAGAAAGACATACTACTCCAGCTAGAATGCGGTATATATGACTATGGAACGAGGAAAATTCAAGCAGTTATGAATTTAAACAAAAATGTCCAGTGACTGTGCAAACGCAAATTCGAAGCAAGAGATTTACAGGAAGAAATCGTAAGAATAGATGGAACAACACATCTAATTGAAAGAGAAAGCTCTACGGACATAGTAATGTCAAACAAAGAAGAAGTAAGACTCACTATAGCAAAGGCACCAATGAAGTTAAGGAACTACAAGTTAAATTTCAGAGTATGTCAACTCAGAAAGAAAACAAGGAAAGCTATTCAACAAAAATGGATTCTTCAACACATGTTAAAGTTCAAAAGGATATAACCGCATCAAGATGGGCACTACAGAACAGAGCTAGAGCTACGAGCACAAAACAAACTCAAATCGCTCAGGTAATAAATGACACAACGAATACAAACCACAACAAACAAAAACCTACGACAATAATTACACTATGGGATTTACCAGAAGATGCATGAGTACAAAAAATCTGAAGATGCCTTTATACGTATAGCAGAACTACAATTCTAGACTACCAAAGGATAAAAAATAATAAGGCGGCATGCATTGAAATTCAATGTAAAGACCAGCTAAAGCTGGAGGCATTACAAAACTCCTGGGCAATACACTATGAAGCAGGAAAACTGTGCTGGGTTACATCTGGAAAGTTCAACTCGGACCTACTTTAAGAAAGAAACACATATAAAGCAGTTTTACAAAACATTCCAAGAACAGCGCTGGAATCCAGTCTACTAAGGCAACTCAAATATCATAAAGTCAAATCAGTATTCATACCTAGCAACAGAAATGGAAACCAGAGAAGCCTAGCATTTATTTATTTTGCTGAAAGTCAAGATCTCAACAAAGCCATGTCCCAAAATGTATATTACTATAATACAAGGCTACAGTGGAAGCTAGACGAATCGCTACCGAACACGCTCAAAGGAAAATCCTTAGCAATAAAAGAACACAAACCAAGTAGAGAAAGTTCTCCTAAAACAGAACCCTCAACCAGCACATGGCAAGGTAATATAAAAGAAAGAAACGGTAGAAAACACCAGGAGCGAACCATATCTCACCAACGAAGAGGCAGATCTCCCTACAAATTTGATAAGACGAATTACACTAAAGGTAGTTCATACAACAGACAAAAGAACACAAATTCCACACATGGCACAAACAACTCTCAGTTATTATCTGAAAGGAAATTACTGGAGGAAATCCTAAAAAGATTAAGTAACTTAGAAAGGAAGCAGATAGTCCCTGCACAGCGCTCCTAACGTAGTGGTCGTACCCGGATAACTCTTTACCCGAAAGGGTATAACCTTTTATAAAATCTAATAACCGGTTTTATACCCTATTGAAGTAAACGGATAACGGTTATATCCGATTGTACCCTAAGTATAATAACCGGTTAACTGCTAGTTATAAAATATCCGGTTAACTGCTAGTTATAAAATATCCGGTTAACTAATAAGATAATGGGCATTGTATCCTCATCTATTTTTGTAACTTTATATATATACGTCTCGTTGATTAATGTTCGTCGATGGACTTTTAAAAAAAAAAATTGAACCAAAGAAAGAAACCGGGTGATAAAGAAAGGGGTCTTGATAGACAGCAGAGAGCTTATATAAAATTTTAAGTAGAATTAGGGGTAAAGTATAAGTCTGAAGTGTCGATTAAAAGAAGCATTATGAAATAAAAATTTACAGTATGGAACGATTTGATAAAATACGTAGTATTCAATTTTATCTGTTTTAATACTGATAAATTTTAAATCAATTTTTAATCCGCTTATTAAGTGGAATTTGAATCTCTAATCAACTAAGTAAGTTTAGAATTTCGTTGCAATATAAGTTGATTTGGAAACCAAAAAAATCTGATTTTCGATCTACAACACAAATTTGTGGAAAACGAAGCGAAGATAAATTAGTATATTTGATTTAGAGGCATTTTTGATTAATGTATTGTATTAACTACGCTTATATTTTATCAGGTTTTATGTGAATCTTTACAATTCTAATACATAATTAAACCTTGTGGCTGTAAATTTCTGTATGAAAGTTATACTTTACTTCTTTTGGCAATTTATTTAATATAAGAAAGATATAGTTTATTGAGATAAAAAATTATTTGGCAGGTTTATCAATTTCTTAGAAAATGGTCTATCCCGTTTGGTTGGTATTATGAAAATACGTAATAATATGTTTATGTGTATATACGTAATAAAAAATAGAAGATCTTACTGAATACAATGGCCCATTCTATTGAACTCGTTAAGGACTTCTTTTGCCAGTCTACAGAATTATATAAATTTATAAATTTACATTCCTGGTTTTGTGTGATAGCATCGCGTAGCTACCTTATTTGATTTTACCCTATATTATCCTATATTATCTTATAAGTTAACCGGATAACTTATTTGTGTAACCCATTTATTAATTTTATAATCCGGTCATCTGGGTAACCTAGCGGTTAACCGGTTATTATACCCTAGGGTACGACCTCTATCCTAACGGGCGCACTAGTCCAATCAAAGATCACAAGGGAAAGAAGTTCACAACACAGACAAAGCAGGCCGGTACAACAAACTAGTAAGGAACATAGCACTTCTCTTTTTCAACCAAGTGGACAAATACTCGCAAGTTGTAACAATAGTGCTCGAACAACAAAAGGGAAAACACTTTTACTGCTCCTAAAATAGATATTAACAACAAATCAGCAATAGTTAACGCAATCCAAAACAAAGAAAATATAAACCTAAAAATCGGATGCCACAATATCAATGGCGTCAAAGCAAACACTCAAAAGTTAGAACTGGGTAATAGAAAAACAATTTAATATAATGGGCCTAGTCGAAACTAACATCACATACAAGAAAGGTTTTTTTCTAACAAAAGAATTCAAAAATTTCACCTACATATGGGCTGACGCTAATCAAAAAAAGAAAAAAGGCTCAGGTTTAGGGCTATTGATAGACAACAAATGGGAAAAGCACATAGGAAAAATAGACAGAACAAGTGAATACCTGTTATCAATAAGCCTGCTATTCAAACAGTTAGAAATAATTATAATAGTAGTTTATGTACCCCTAATAACAAAAGCCAAAGCAGATTAATCATACAGAAGATCACTGAAAAATTCATGCAAAGATCATCTAACGCACAGATAATCATCATGGGTGACCTAAATGCGGTAGTTGATCAGGACCTAGACAGGTCCACAGGCAATAACCAAACAAAGAAGAAGAAGATCCCGCTGCACAACTGGTTTTTACGACAAAATTTCGTGGACACCTACAGGTTCTTACATCCAAGCCATATTGAGTTCACATGGTCAAATGGAACTAGCTCATCAAGGATAGACCAAATTTGGATATCAGATGACCTACTTAAAGGATTACAGCAGGCAAAAATTTCGAGTTCAGAAATGATTACAAATAGTGATCATGCAATTATTTCGACCTCAATTAATCTGAACCACCTAACGTTCAATAACAATATAGCAAAAACAAGAGCAAAGGGCATTAAAAGAACGGTGTACCTGTATGAGGAGGCAAGTCCAGAAGATTGGGACAACTATAGAATTCATCTGGAGCAAAAGCTTAAAGCAAGCAGACAAATTATAAATCTCCTGCAAAACCAAGACCACGAAGAACAAACTGAAGTACACCAGATGGACCAGGTCTGGGATATAATAGTTAATAGTATAAAAGAGGCGGCAAATACCTGCTTACCAAAAAGGAGACTACAATACTCAACAAACAATAAGCGAGGACAGAAGAAAGAAAAAAAGTCCAAAACGTATAAAGCCATTGTTCAGATTAGTAGATGGATAAGAAAAGGAAAAAAAAATCCAAACCAAAAAATTGACACAAATCTGAAAGAAGAAATGACATGTAGTATACGGAAGATCAACAAAAAACTGAACATTGAAATTGCAGGAATAGAAGATTACTGGTCAAGCGAGCTCATTCAAGACCTAAAAGGATAGTGGACGATTTTAAGTCAAAGAGACAAAGCGGATAAAAATCGTGCCAAGTTAAAAGAAATTCAAGAAAGAATTAATGATAGATGCGAAATGATAGATGGGAAACAGGGCAAAATGCTGGCAAGTCCCTTGGACAAACCATTCAACAAAATCAAAATCGATAGACTAGTTAAGGAAAACAGATTGCAAAGATCCTTAGTGCTAGAAACAAATGAAATCCTTATACATACCAAAGAACATTTCATTTCACAGTTCAAAGGGGAAAGTTTGAACCTTGGAGAAATGCCAGACAAATGGAAAAGCATTTACAAGCCCAAAGATCACATACAAGAAAACATCTATCACTCAGTTAACGAAGTTATAACGGAAGAAGAGTGGGAACAAGCAGTTGCAACTACAAGCAATAAGTCAGCTCCTGGGGCATCCGGGATATCATATACACTCATCAAAGCAGCAGGACCCTTCCTGCAACAAATATTTAGAGAATTTGCAAACAAGTGCCTCTCACACGGCCAAATTCCAAAAAAATGGAAACTGGCAACTATTTATTCTATACCTAAAACAGATAGCTGGGACTTTGACCTTAGCAAAGTCTGTCCAATTGCACTGCTTGAAACTTTTAGAAAGCTAGTTACTAAAATTATCATGAAAAGGCTGTCCAAAGTTATGGTAGAAAATAGGATTCTAAAAGGGCCCAATTTTGCAGGGTTGCCAGGAAGTTCAACAGAAGACCCAATACATATATTAAATGACCTAATTGCAAAAGAGAATAATAAGGAGTTCTGGGTCCTGTTTCAAGACATGAAAAAAGCATTTGACTCAGTCTCCCTACAAATGCTAGAAATGGCCTTAAACCGCATAAAAATCCCAAAAGAAATTACCAACTTTCTACTCCAACTCTTCGATAAAAGACAAGCCAAGGTGATAACAGAAGTAGGAGAAACGGATGTTTTTGAGGTTGAAAGAGGAATTGACCAGGGTGAAACGATATCTTCTCTGTTATAGAGGATCTTTTACGATCCCCTGCTAGATTACATCAAAAACATACTCAACTTGGCTACATATTGAGCGTCAAAATCTCTACAGACATAGTTAGAGGAAGCTATAAAGAAAAAAGATGGAGACAAGCAGTTCTAACATTCGCGGATGATACAACATGGCTTGCCAATAGCCAAGAACAACTAGAAGAAATCATTAACATTGCGAATACTTTCTATAAAATCAACAATATCCAAGTAAATGGTAAAAAGTCCAAGCTACTAGTATTCAATGGGCCGCTAAAATCAAAACCGAGACAGATAGATGTAGGTGGATCCACAGTTCAAGAGGAAAAGTCTTCAGCAATAACTCGCTTCCTAGGGGTATGGATCAATAGTAAACTTAAGAAGAAGCATGTTGTTGCCAAAGCTAAAGCAATAATTTCGTCAACGGCTACCATTCTGAGGTTCAAAAAACTAACAATAAGCCAGAATATATACATTAACAATGCCTGCATAGTTCCCAAGTTGGTACACATGCTACAAACAGTGGGGCTAACGAAGGGTAAACTAGATGAACTCCAACGGCCAATACTAAAATTAGCCAAAACCAAAGCAGAACTAGCAACCACAATGGCCAATAGTATTCTCTACCACCCCAATATTTGTAACTTCAAAAATCTAGCAGGCGAAATCACAATTAAGCGAATATCAAGTCTACATACAAGACTGAACGCTGCAGGACCAGAAGCAGAAATAGCAGAAATTCGATTCTTACAAGGTCTTTTTCTAGAGAGAATGGTAAATACTACATGGGATCCCAAATTCAATAAACTACTACAAGGCCTCTGGAAATACAATTTAACCTGCCAAACCATAGGAGAAGCACTAGAACGCCAAGTAAGCTTCAAACCAAAAAGTATTGAATAGGAAGTAAAAGGAGAAGGCCCTACGATCCTGGAGCTAATGAACCCTAAACTCAACTTAAAGGCTACAAAAACCCTAGAAAAATTTAACATTTTCTATGCCAATCAACTTATTCTCCAAGACAATAAAACTTTAGCAACCTGGAGCCAGCTTAAACTTGTTAAAAGTGCATCAAGTAAAGGAAGAAAACCAGTTTGGCTTGAACGTCTAGAGTCACTGCTACTCCAAGACCCAGTTATTAGAGAAATAAAAAATGACCTTTACATCAATGCAGATCTGAAGGAACTGGCCATTTCCAATTAGCAAATTCTCTCAGCTAACAAAAGAATTAAAGACTAGGTGATAACAAAGAAGATGGATAGTGAACACACCTTAGGGCACATAGTTAAAAGAGCGCTAACTCAGTACTCATAGAACATTGGAAGGAACTGGACCATGTAGTTCCGGGCCAAAGCAAACTAAAAAAGTGTGACAAATGCGCATTATCAATAGACCCAGCTCAAGACTCCTGCACTCTAAGGCTAAGCAAAAATAAGATACTGGGTGCTCTCCCCAAAAGTGCGTTGGAATCATCTTCCAAAACAACCAAGATCAAAACAAACCTTTGGCAGGGTGTACAGAACCAACAACAAAGTAACTATGAAAGTGTACTTCGTGAACTTATAAGCATAGAATGGCCCGAAATAGAGTTGATTCGAAATCAACATTTCAATAATAAATTAAGTCTCCAGCTAACAGAGGAATTAAGACGCAACGTATATAGAAATAAAGAAACGTACCACTTCTAGACAGACGGATCTCTTTTCAAAACAGCTCTAAACAAAACGAAAGATCTAGCAATGGGAGCTGCCTGGGTCCAAGTTGACAAAAATGAAACTCAACTCCTCGAACAAGGCGTGTATAGAACCAGAAACTGGTCATCTTCAACGAAGCCGGAACTACTAGCAATTCTAATGGCCCTCTACACGGATCCGGAAAAGAAAATAGTTAAAATTTTCACAGATAGCGAATCGGCAATAGCAGAAATCCAAAAGGGATGGAATAGTCAAACGAACAAGTAGTGGACCAAACAAAAAAATAGTTCAATTATATCTAGAATTGTAGAATTAATGAGCATTAAGGATTTAGAGGTAGAATTAAATAAAATAGAAGGGCATAGTGGGAATAAATGGAACGATTTGGCAGACAGTATTGCAAAGAGGGGTGCTCTGGACAATAATGTTCCTATAGTCGATTTTCAGGAGGTCACGAGTCTCAGAGTATCAATCATGTGGATGAACTACCTAATAGATAGCCCCATAAGGAAAATGCTCCAAACTATCGAAGAAGTCTCAATAGAAATAGATTGGCTGTACTCTAGCCAGATCCAAGGCCTAGAAACGAACCTTGCAAGTACCGACTTCCTGTAGTCAAACTTATGGAACCGCCTCAAGACACTATCAGGAGTAAAGTGCACTTCACTCGCAAAAAGCAAAAAGATGAGTACAGTAATAAAATGCATTTACAACAACCTTCCTGTTCTGGCCGTATTGAACAAGAGAAAACCAAATTTGTATGAGAGTGCTTGGTGCGTAACTTGTGACAACCAAATAGTGAAAACACAAGCCCACCTTAAAGGCCACGAAGAAAAGTGGCAAGAAATCAATCACAAGTTTCTCAAATACTTTGGAACTCTTTGGAACAGGACTTACAGAGAAAAATCCTCATGATCAAGCTAACCAACTGGCTATATGGTAGAACGCAAGAACAAAAAGAAGCAATTAGAGAAGAAATCATCAGAAACCTGACGAGAAATAAGATGGAACAAATTCTTCTAGAAGCGTGCAAGGAAAAGAATACTATGCAGTAGCTACTTACCTTGTGGTTAGATCTATCATGGAGCCTCTTCTACGAAAACATTTGGAAGCCAAGATGTAAAACAGTTATTGCTTGGGAAAAAAGTATAGGTATAGGTAAAAAGGCCAAATGGGAGTCCAAAACAAGATCCAAAGCGGCAAAAAGTAGAAATACTCTCAAGGAAAGAAGCGAGAAATTAGAAGGAAAGGGAGCACCCTCTAGTAATATGTCTAGCCAGGAGGAAAAGAGGAGGGAAATGAACCAACTACGAGTAGAATCATTAGAAAAATATATCACCGAAGGGGCAAGACCCTTTTGGTTAAAAAAATAGGCTGTTTGACATAGCCCTAGTCAAATTCACGTGAGACTAGTGCAGCAGGTCGCACTTGATTTTCCTTTGAGAAAATGGAGTGATGTCGGACTTAGTAATAGAAAGTAGCATTATATGTATANTCACGTGAGACTAGTGCAGCAGGTCGCACTTGATTTTCCTTTGAGAAAATGGAGTGATGTCGGACTTAGTAATAGAAAGTAGCATTATATGTATATTTATCTAAAAATCTATCAATTTGTCAGAGGGTTTTTTGATTTAATTTTTTTTAAAAAAGTTATAACAATTTAAAGATTTAAAAATAATGAGTAGATGTCTTTTACTGTCCGGTACCGTACAAAAACATCCGGGTCCCATGTGCTTTTTAACTTTTATATATTACGAGAACCAATTAATTTTATTTGTATACCTTATATATAAAAATTATTATTGGCTGCTAATTAGATCATAGAGGGGTATGACCTCCTAATAAAAATAAATTATGTAATAAATGGCACTTCCCTAACTTCAAATTTTAAAGATAACAAGGATATTTTATTTATTAAACAGACTAAGAGTCAAGGATTTACATTGAATTCTATTTATGCTACTTTTACATATCTATTCTAATATATTTCTACTATTTACGCTATTGCTTGCTAATACCATTTTTTATGCATATTAATCCATGACCCACTATTGTCATTGTTATAACTACATTCCGAGTCCTATCCATGCTCTAATTCAAGTATAATTGATGGATATTAATCAATATTAGTCATATATTCATATGATTTGGATCATAACTATGGTTTCCAATAATCAAAATCTTGATAATTGTGATAGTATTTCCTTTCTAAAAACTCTTCAATAAAAACAAATGTTCCAATTATTCAAAAATCGATAAGACGCGTCACAAATTTCAAAAAAATAAATATTGATACGAGGAGTAAATATCTAATAAAAAAACAAATTGCAAAAAAAACAATCTGGTTTTTAAGGGTATACCTTTTCATAATTTTACTTCTATACCTTAAAGCTATCGTGTTATTTGGTTCAATTTTTAGCAATCTAGTTAATTCTTTAAATGCATTATCTATCTATTTAATAATAAAAATAACAAAAATTTTTACAAGTTAGCGATTAATTCGTTATACCTTTTCATCATATAATTAATTTCACTTCTTTATCTTAAAGCCATTGTATTATTGTATTATCTAAATAAATTTCTAGCAATCTAGTTAAATCTTTAGATGCGTTATTTAGCTATTTAATAATTTAAAATATAATAATTTTTTAAGTTAGCGATTGATTCGTTACTACCTTTTCATTATATAATTATTTTATTTCTATATCTTAAAGCTATCGTATTATCAGATTCAATTTTTAGCAATTAAGTTAAATCTTTGGATGTGTCATTTATCTACTTAATAATTTAAAATATAATAATTTCTTTAAGTTAGTAATTGATTTGTTATATAACTTTTCATTTTTATTATATAATTAATTTTACTTCTATACTTACAATCTAGTTAAATCTTTGGATGCGTCGTCCAAGTTAGCAATTGATTCGTTATACCTTTTTATCATATAATTCACTTTAAATCCACTTGAAACTATGTTAATAAATAGTAATTTGTCTTTAATATCCTATACAGTTGGCAAAGCAATATCATCATAAGAAGGTATTATTTTCCATTGCTATAGGTTAAAATCAATT